>CBVK0102405536.1:0-16128 GCA_900067695.1 Picea abies
GTGCAAGCAGAACGTCTCGAACGCACAGTGCAATTTTTTTTTTTTTAAACAGTGAAAAATTAGCTCAATTTTAAATTTTAATCCGCCAAAAACTTAAGTTATAAAGAAACAAAGATATTACCTAGACATTTTGTCGTTGAGGAGGCATGGTTAGCATGTAGTAAAAAAAAACAAAATTTTCCCATCATTTGGAAAAATTCAAAAAGCACACACAAAACAACAGGTGGAAGGAAGGAAAGCAAGGGAAGCACCAATGACAGGGCGCTTCAGAGAGGCAAATGTTGCATCGGTGATTTTGAGCTCTACAACATTGAAAATGGTAAAAATGAATTTTACGGCCGGTAAATTTGTTTTTATTAAACCCGTTTCCAGTGCGCTCGATGACTGAATGCATCGATGCTACAATATTTACGTAGAGCACTGGATAATATTTTTTACAAATATCCCAATGACGTGCGCCCTTTTAGAGCACAGGTGCGTATTGGTGCATCTGGTTACTATGGAACACACCGACATATATATTTTTTGAAGAAAATCCTACAATGGTGCGTCATTGTTTTATTTAACCCTGTCATGGTGCAATCGATTATCCGACACATCGATGCGTTCAGTATTACATAGGGCACCGGTTTTTTTTTTTTAAATAACCTNNNGTTTTTTTTTTTTAAATAACCTTAACACGGTGCTCCCTTTGGAGAAATGGTGCACCTCGGTGCGTCAGTATACTACGGAGCGCACCAACATATATTTTTTGAAATAATCCTACATTGGTGCATAAATTTTTTTATTTAACCGTGTCATGGTGCGCTCTATTATTAGCAGCACCTGTGCATCTAGTTTTTACAAGCACACCGAATTATATTTTTTTTAAAATAACCCTATCATGATGCATCTGTTTATAGCATGTGTGTTGATCGGTGCATCAGTATACCACGAAGCGCACTAGAGTATATTTTTTGAAATAATCCTACGATGGTGTGTAATTGTTTTATTTAATCATGTAATGGTGTGGTTATTGATGCAATGCCCTAGTGCATTGGGGTGTTATAGATGCACCGATGTGATGTCTTTTAAATATACACATCGCTCTACTTTAAAAGTTATCGAAATTTTTATTTTCCAGTAATATAGATTATAATTTTGCTAGATTGGGCATGTTGTAGACTCAAGGATTTGGTGAACTCCCAACTATAATATAAATGGACAATGATTATAGTTTAGGATTTTGAGAGACGGTTATGATCATTGATGATGCGATAAAGATTATGATCATTTACGGTGAGATCACGTAGGTTATGATCATTGACAGTGATATCACACAGGTTATGATCATTGACGGCAAGATCACGCAGTTTATGATCATTGACGACGAGATCACACAAGTTATGATCATTGAAGGCTAGATTACATAGGTTATGATCATTGATGATCATGCAAGTTGGTTATGATCATTGAATGATCATGATGGCAATGTGGGAAGGGTGATCCAGACGGTAGTAGGTAGCTATGGAGAAAGATTCCCATCATGGAAATCATGGTCACAAGAACTCAAATTGTCATCATAATCACACACAATTGTGAATTAGCAACTCATATAGATTAGAATTTTGCTATAGTTGGGATTTCACCAAATACTTGAGTCTACTACATGCTTCAGATGATTATAGATTAGAATTTTGCTAGACAACCCGTTAGTTGGGATTTCACCAAATACTTGAGTCTACTACATGCTTCAGATGATTATAGATTATAATTTTGAGAGACTTCCTATACTTTAGACTCAAGTCTTCACAGCTGAAATGCCTATACTTTAGACTCAATTCTTTACAACTGAAATGCCTATACTTTAGACTCAAGTCTTTACAGTTGAAATGCAGACAAAAAAATGCATAGAAACGCCCAGGAAACAAATCCCTCTCCCTCTCCCTCCCCTCCCAATCTCATACAACATTGTACAGGTCAACCCTCTACTCATGTTGTTGTTGCTACTCTCTCAGTTGATGTCTCTGCATGATTTAGAATATGGTCAGTAATATGTTTTTAATTTAACCCTTTTATGGTGCGCTAAATAACTAGCTTTGCACCGATGTGTCATTATTTATGTAGTGCACTGGAGTATTTTTTCGAAAACCTTTCCATGATGCACCATTGTTTGGGAGCAACCGTCTGCACCGGTGCAATTATTTAAGTAGCGCACCGTTGTATATAAAATTTTTAAAAATAACATTGCCACGATGCACAATTTTTTAGAGCAATTGTGTGCCCCAGTGTGTCATTATTTATGTAGCACACCGGAGTATTTGTTTAGTTTGAAATAACCCTACTATGGTGCATTAGTTTTTCGGGCACCAGTGCTTCAGTTGCATAAAATGCATTGTACAAAAACATCCGCCCGCTCGCCTCCATTAGTATCCTCCGCTATAAACTGGTTTTGGGGCTATTTTAATAGGGGCGTTCGCAAAAACCTCCTCCATAGGGTCTTTTCCTTGTAGTGTATAGTCCCTCAAGGGCCTTATATTGTTATCTTTAGTTTTATGAGTTATAATTTGCCTCCATAATTTCTTGGGATCTAGCTTAGATAGGTGCAAAAGCTTCTCTTGTTTTCTATTTATATAGTACTTTTTCCCTTTTAATTAAGGCTTTGTACCTATTTATCTTGTTGTATTTTAAGGACTCAATAGAAGCATCCATAATGGATTTTCTAGCAATCTTACACTCTTTATCGTACCAAAGTTTGGCCATTCCATTTTCCTTTTTACACAACACCTTGATAGAGAACTTGTTAATGGAAGTATAGTGGGTTGTCGTAAAATTATGATAGAGGTCTTCAATATTTTCCTTATATAGGAGATTTAACTCATTATTTAAATCCTTTAGAAAACTATCAACTTTATCTTTGTTAAAGATCAAGTGCTTTTAGTTATCATAATTCTCTTCAATATTTTGTGCATGACAAAGTTTAGAGTTAGGGTTAAAGGTCTATGATCATATTTGGGCTCATGGTCATTCAAGATGTCAAACTATTTGGTTGTATACGAGGATATCAGATATCACATAATCTACAAAATCGATGCCAAGGCCATGAATACAAGTCATCTGGTTGGATTCCGACCACTTTATTATACCACTGCAAATTATTAGATCTTGAGAACTATAGAGATTAATTAGCTCAATACCAAACAAATTCCCAACTAATTCTTTAGAGTTTCTTTTGTATTAGCTAACTAAAATAAGGTCCTCATTTAGTTGTAGAGGATTAGGGTAATTGTAATCATTGCTTAAAATAATAGATTGATTAGTTGTTTTTCTAGAATTAAAGTCTCACAGCAAGAGGATACTACCTTCATTTCTCAGATTGTAAATATCTTGTTCTAAGCCATTGTAAGGACAATTTTTATTTAGATTGTTTTTCTTATAAAAGGTAGAATTAATAGTTGCAAAATAACATATTTCTATATAAATCTTGTTAGCATTAATATATGAAATCTCTATAGACATGTATTAATTGAAAAGGTCTTCCTTGTGAATCCTAATGTAAGTAAAAATGTTTTTTTTTAATGCAACAAGATATGTCTTCAATCCCTCTATGGCAGGACCTCTTGCTCCATATCAACCACAAGACAAATATTATATGTTAGGGACCTTATGTTCTTCATGCTCCTAGGTTTCATATTAATAATTCAATATCAAATATTATCAAATATTGTACATTCTACATATTCAACTATTGGAGAATTTTTTTACACACCTACATAATATAAAACATAAAAGGATTTTTTGTTTTTTTTCTTTCCATTATATGATTTTGGGATCTAAATGAAGTTTTTAGTATCCTGTTTTGTGAGACTCTATATAAAACAAAAAACAAAAGAGTTATTTTTGTATATATTTAGTATTCTTGATTCAAACTTATGTTTTTCTTAATTTTGAATACCAAGAAATATAAATGACCTAATATTTATGATATTTATCATACTTTTATGCATGTAAAAGGTTGCAAACTAAATCTATTAAGGCAAAACCATGATTATTCTAACAATGTTAATAATATATAAAATGCACTCAAGTTTTAATTATCTTATTTAAAATGTTTTAGAAATTTATATAAACATAAATTAAAAGGGAGGGAAAAAATTATTGCTTCTCATGGATTTTGTGTTTGATGAAAGTGAATGCCAAATTTCAACACTTCATGGAAGTCAAGTACTCTAAGTCTTTTACAAACAATATATTGTTGTCATTTAATTTTCAAGATAAAGTTTAATTAATGTCATTACTTTCTAAAAAGAAAGGAAAGAAGGAAAAATATTTTGTAGTCATAGAAACTTAGTAGTCTTATGATAAAGTAAACTTTTTTTGGTAGTTCATAATAACATGAAGAAAACCAACATTTTTTAATTGAAAACTAACAAGAATTATTTTGGATTGGTGGAATTGCATATATGGGTTTTTAACATTACACAATTCAATCTTAATAGGGGTACTTGAGGATGTTGAATCCATTTTTTCATTAAAAAGAACAATCTTTGGCAATTCAAAGTTGGAATTTTGGCAAAAAAATGTTTGACCATCAACCTTTAACATGGCTGGATTTTGAGGTGTCCCCAGGGGTCTCGAACCAATAACTTTCACTTACAAAGTGCCTTAACAACGCACTCCCTCACCAACTGCTCTATACATAGGGAACATTTTTTATAACATTATTAACTTAAAAAACAAATCTAATATTGCAAATAACAAGGCCAATACTTATCGCTTTTATATAGAAACTAGTAGTTGATTTAACCTAGTAACTTTACGGAAATGGAATTTGTAAAATTTGAAGTAAACTTCTTTTTTTCAATAAAAAGGCAGTGTCAATACTATTCATTAACAAGTGTTTCATGGCAGCGTAGTCCCTGCCAAGTTGGGATGGGAGTAAATGCGACCTAGTACAGACACGTGGCTAGAAAGTTGAAATACATGTGGTTTGCATGCAGAACATAGTATTCTCGAATTATTTCTTCCTGAAAAATATAAAAAATTATCAACATTTGAAAGGTTGTTGGACACAAAAAATTTAGCATTACCGAATTAGTTATCTTTAAAACAAGGGTTCCTGGACACAAAAGAAATTGAAATTTATGAAATTATACGTTCTTGGACAGCATAAACTATACATACCAAAAATGTAATTTTATAAAGTAGATATTTAGTTTTATATATACGAAATATGTACTTTTATAATGGATCGTCAGTTGTCGGGCTAGCAGGCTCAAAATTGGGCCTTTGATGTTCTCTGCGATACAGAAATTGAGAAGTGGAGTTGCGGACTATAGAAATTTATCAGAAATTAATAAATTATACATACGAAATATGTTCTTTTATAAAGTAGATATTTAGTTTTATACATACAAAATTTGTACTTTTATAAAGTATGGGGATGAGAATTTATAGAGCATGCACGGAGCCCTCATTGGATACTTAGCCAGTTTTTGGATCATAGGTTCTCGGGCTGGCGGGCTCAAAATTGGGCCTCTAATGTTTTGTGCCCTACAAATAGCACCGACAGTTCTGCAATATACAAAATGACACGTGGAGTTGTGGACTATACAAATTTACCAGAAATTAATAATGTATGTTACATATCTGTGGAAATTACATGAACATTTAAAAGCATATAATAGAATAGTAATAATATCTGTTACATTTAGTTTGCTTTAAAACTAAGGCTTTTCTTGGAAAAAAAAATATAGCATTGCCGAATTAGTTTTATTTTCACACGTTTTATAGAGCATGCACAAAGCCCTCATTCCATACTTAGCCAGTTTTTGGATCGCGAGTTCTCGGGCTGGTGGGCTAAAAAATGGGCCTATGTTGTTCCATGCCCTACAAATAGCACTGAGAGTTCCGCGACATACAAATTGACAAGCGAACTTGCGAACTATAGAAACTTATTATAAAATAAATAATGTTTGTTACATATCTCTGGAAATTACATCAACATTTAAAAGCATACAATAGAATAGTAATAACGTCTGTTACATAGTTTCGTGGAGGAAAACACAAAGAAATTAGCATTCCCAAACTAGTTTTCTCTAAAGAGAAATTTACATGTTTCTAGAAATTTACATGTTACTAGAAATTTAAATGTGTTTGTCATATAGACTGGGATTGGGGCTCCCACGGACCATAAAAATAAATAAGTACAAGAATTAGGAACATCGAAAGAAGAAGTGCTTGATGATAGAGAGGAAGACCTGAAAAGAAGAAATTGGAAGTTATGAGTCTTTGGTTACAGTTTTCTATTTAAAGAAGTCATAAGTGGATTGATAAAGAAAACACGATGACAACATAGACTCAAACTGGATTGATAAAGAAAACAAGATGCCAGTATAGACTTACTATGAAGCCGATGCATTTTTTTTGTTGTCGTCGATGGTCAGTGGAGTCTTGTTGACCGGTTGTTGCCTTTCCTGGATGAGGTTGTCCATTCTCTATTGGAACCATTCTTCGATGTAGATTTTCATGGGGGATGTGTTGATTTCATCCCGGATTTCTATGTCGTAAAGGTCATTTTCTAATTTCCTTAGATCCATTGAAATACCATGCAGACTTTGTTCAATTTCTTCATTGTGTGTCACATAGTCCAGTACCCAGCGATCGTGCTCATCTAGAAAATGTTCAACTATGTCGTAAAACTTTTCGAAAGACAACCCCTTTAAAATATCAAGTTGTTCCTGGAAGGCTTCTTTGGTGATTGAAAAGGATTTGAGAATTAAGTTTGGATCTTGAAACTCGTTGGTAGTTCCGGCTAAGTCCATCTGGTGCAGGCTTATGAATGAATCTTCATTTTCTGATATGACTTGTTTACATGATTTGACAATGAGCTCTAGGTTGTTAACTTTATTTTGTCAGCATGCTTTTACTTTTTTGGTCCACTTTGGGGAGGGGAGTTTCTCTTGTCTTGTTTTCAATTCCAATGTGTTGACGACATAGTTGGCAAAAGGGGTCAGTACCTGATCACAGAAATGTTGTTCATTTTTTAAATTCGCCTCTAAATGTTGTAGGAAATCATTGGCCTTCTTTCTGAAGGAAACTAAACTTTGCAATGTTTCCCAGGGTTCGGTAAGTAGCTTCATTATTTTGTTGATTTTATTCTCTACAAGGGCTCTAGATCATGCAAGGAGGGTAGAGGATTCTTTCATCTTGGTTGTAGTGGTAGCAAGCACGATTTTTGCCAAAGGACTAGCAAAGTCTGGGGTTGCAATGAAAGCCTGCTCATATTCGTTGAGGCGGTCTTTCAGATTGGCATTTTCCATCTCAATTCATCCAATGGATTCACAAAGAATTTCACCGGTTACCTGGTGAAATGAGAAGATTTGGGACGACCGCATTTCCCTAAAGTTAATCTCTATGCGAGATTTTCCTTTCCTATTTGTTACATCTCTCTTTTCAATGACCATACTTTTAGATTGGCTGTCAAAAATAGCACTCTGGATTACAAAGGATTCATCTACGTCAAAAAATTCGGTCTCAGATATTTCCACCACAGATGACCCAATTTTATGCATGTGCTTAGTTTCGATTTCAAGTTGCAGTTTTCCACTTTCAATTTCGGGTTCCTCCGCCTGCCCTGCATTGTTTTTTCTCTTCTTCGTCAGTGGAATTTTGTGAGAACTATCAATATTTATGTGAGGATGGTTCTTATCTCCTCCTTCATTCAAAGATTTCTGGGTTTCTTTCTTACTGGGGTGGACCATCGAAGCGATGCTCTGTGATGTCGTGCTCTTGGGAGTGTTGGCGGGGGACTGGGTACTCTTCTCATCGGATATTTTTCCATGTTGTCTGTACAATTTAGTCGCACTTTGCAATGTCTCTGCGTTGCAATAAACAGAAGAAGGATTGTTGTCGACACTGTCCCTGTCTTGGGTAAGGTGTCTATGGATAAAAGAGGTGTTAAAGCCAACAGCCAATAAATGTTCTCAAAAAATGCTATTAGGGTTGAACCCTTTTATCCTTGAATCGTGACAACTGGGAACAGAGATCAATGGAAATTAGCTTCCCCCAATCGAAAATGTATTGTTCCTTGACTGTAAAATACAAAATATAAATAATTATATGGGAAATGCTTGTCGTTGATGCCTGTCCCATTATTCTTGTAAATAGCCAAGCAATTTCCTGGAATGGATTTATAAAGGAACTTACCTGCAACATTGTGATATCTTCAGGAATTGTTGTCGCATCTTCGAGGAAGTCAACTAAGATTTCCATCTCATTATCATGTTTTTCTAGAAACTGCTTGTAGTCTTGTCCTCTGAACGTGAATGTTGGCTTTGACAATTTTAACATCTCATGAAAGACCTAAGGTGACAAAGAAACAGGAGAATGGTCGCGCAGTGGAATAATTATTTGGCCTGGAATATATTTTTCGATGCACCAAGAGACCACCTCCTTACAGTCAAAAACCTCAGGGACACAACCTGCATGAGCGATTCCAGAGGTCCAAATCACTTCGTTATGGGAGGAATGGGATGAATAGTAAAAGTATGCCCTGGACCACTGGAAGTTATGGTCCTCATGTGCGAACATATTTACTGTATCTCCAAAAAATTGTTTTCGACCTGCTTCCATAAGTCTACAAGAATGTTTGTTTGCTCCAGATGATGAATGAAATGAAAAGTTGGAAGGGATAATATAACCCTACGTAAATTTTGGTCCAAATCTTGTGAATGGGAGATGTCCTCGAGACTTTTGTTGATTAATGACAATTTGGACGGTTGTTGCATGATGCGTTGTTAACATCAAACACTAGTAATTGCATACATAAAAAATGTGAACATGGCGGATATTGCAATTAGCGATTAAGCATTGTAGATTTCTTGAGCGGCCCAACACGACGACGTGTGTTCGAGATGAACAATTGGAAGGGACAAAATAACTCTCCGCACATCTTGGTTTAATGCATAATAATGGGAGATCTCCTCGAGCGTTTCTCCCATTAATGACAATGTTGATGATTCCTGCATGGTCAGCTGTTAGCATGAAAGATTTCTAATTGTATAGTAAGAAAGTATGGAGGTCGCGGGCACAGGAAAAAAAGAACTACAAAATAGGGTTGCAAGGTACAACCATTGAAGGTGAGGGCATGAGGGTCAAATTGTATGTACCGCAACTTTTTGAGTGCAATGTGCGTAACAACAAAGAGGGTATGGTAGGGCAATCAGAAGGACAGGAAGTTAGTGGGGATGGAAGGTAGCGAGAGATACTTTGAAACATTTGTGAGTCACGATAGAGTGAATCTTGCGAGTTCGACGATCCCCCACTGTAATTGTATATCACGAAAGTTTTGAGTGCAAGATGTACATGACGTAACAAGAAGTAGAGTTCGAAACTGCGAACCCACCAACCATGGCCATAAAATTGGCCAAGTATGGAAAGCAACAATGGTTGGTCGAATTCGTCGTCTGATTATATAGATGGAGATAAAGATATGTCAACCCGCCAATGCTAGAACCTGCGATCATAGAAAGGAAACTAAGTATATAACCATGAAGCGATAATACAAGGGAAAAAGGACCAACGGTTCTACGGTGGGATTGTAAATCACGAAAATTTTGAGTGCGATATGTATATCACGAAACAAGAAGAAGCATAGTTCGAATGCATGAACCCGAAACACTGAATAAGAATTGGAGATTTTGTGAACCCGTGAACATGAGGATCCAAAATAGGGTCACAGGTTTGCCCTGAACAAGTGAGGGCCCGATGGTCAAAATGTATCGTTCAGAACATTTTAATGCATAATCTGTAACACAAAAGAGGGGAGGATGTTGGAACCCGGTAGTCAATTTCTATATTGCAAAGGGCTGGATGTGAATTGTTTCGTATTACTATGTGCAGTTGTCACTTGTAAGAGTCACTAGTAAGAGCATAACCAATGTATATTAGGAAGCACATTTGTGAAACGTGGTACAATGAATCTTACGAGTTCGAGGAGTCTGCGGTAGAATTGTAGTTCACAGAAGTTTTGAGTGCAAGATGTACATCACGGAACAAGAATAAGAAGAGTTTGTGACTGCCAACCTAGCAACTGCGGCCATAAAATTGGCTAAGTATGGAAAGAAATAGCAGTCGGTCGGGTTCCTCGTGTGATTATATAGATGGAGATAAATATGTCAGCCCGCGAATCTTGGAACCCCCGATCATAGAAAGGCAACTAAGTATATAACAAGAGAACCATAATACAGGGGAAGAAGAAAAGGGGAAAAGGACAAAGGAGTCGGTGGTGGAATTGTAGATCACGGAAATTTTGAGTACAAGATGTGAACCTGGTAGTCAATTTGTATATTGCGGAGGGTCGGATGCCAACTGAGGCAGCAACAGATACTTTGAAACATTTGTGAACCATGGTACAAGAAATCTTGATGCCAACCCGAAACAGTATCCAAGAGTTGCACATTTCGTGAACTCGGCAACAAGAGGATCCAAAACAGGATGACAACGTCTCTACAGAACACGCAAGTCCACGACGTTCAACTTGTATCATTCTGAACATTTGAATGCATAATTTGTAACATGGAAGAGTGGACGATGTCAGAATCCAGTAGTCAATTTGTATATTGCGCAGGGTGCAATGCCACCTGTTTTGTACCTCAGTGTCCAGTTGTCACTACTAAGAGCTAATTTAGTATTGAAAATAATTTTTTAGATATTGTTAGATACTTCATAGGGATTAGCATCTGTAAACAATGGAAATCTCCACCCCGCCAGCCTTGCACTCCGTGTGTCAATTTGTATATCACAGAACTAGAAGCGTTGTTAGGTGGACACTGAACAATAGAAGTGCAATGTTGAGTTAGCGAGTCCGCAGGTCCACTTGTCAATTTGTATATCGTAGAATTCTAGGTGTTATTTGTAAGACACACAACAATGGAGGCCCAATTTTGAGCCCACCCACCCGAGAACCCACGATCCAAAATGTCGCTAGGTATGGAATGTGGAATCCGTACATGCTCTATAAGATATCATGTCCATAATTTATAGTCCCATAATACACGGGAAGAAAAAAAGGGAAAAGGGATGAAGTAGTTAGCAGTGGAATTGTAGATCACAGAAATTTTGAGTGGAAGATGTATATAACGAAAAAAAATGAACAGAGTTCAATTGCGCCAACTTGGCAATCGCGATCATAAAATTCACTAAGTATGAAAAGGAACAACGGGTTGTCCAATTCGCCATGCGAGGATATAGATGGAGATGAAATTGGTGCCAACCTGGCAACCGTGGACACAAAATTGGCCAAGTATGGAAAGCAACAGTGGTTGGTCGGATTCGTCGTGTGATTATATAGATGGAGATAAAGATATGTCAACCTAGCAACGCTGGGGTTGCACATTTCATGAAACCAGAAACAGGAGAATCCAAAACAGTATGCGAAGGTGTCTGCAGAAGACGCGAGGCCCTGATGTCCTAATTGTATCGCTCTGAACATTTGAATGCATAATCTGTAACACGGAAGAGCGGACGATGTCAGAATTCGGTAGTCAATTTGTATATTGTAGAGGGTGCAATCCCAATTGTTTCGTACCTCTGTGTCCAGTTTTCACTACTAAGAGCTAATTTAGTATTAAAAATAATTTTTTAGATACTGTTTGATACTTTATATGGATTAGCACCCATAAACAATGGCAATCTCCACCCCGCCAGCCCTGCATTCTGTGTGTCAATTTCTATATCGTGAAATTGGGAGCGTTTTTTGGAGGACACAGAACAATAGAAGTGAAATGTTGAGTCCTTCAATCCACAGGTCCGCTTGTAAATTTGTATATCGTGGAATTTTGGGTGCTATTTGTAGGGCACAGAACAATGGAGGCCCAATTTTGAGCCTGCCCACCTGAGAACCCGTGATCCAAAATGTCGCTAGGTATGGAATGTGGAATCCATACAAGCTCTATAAAATATCATGTTTATATTTTATAGTCCCATAATACACGGGAAGAAGTTCGCAGTGGAATTGTAGATCACGGAAATTTTGAGTGGTAGATGTAGATGACGGAACAAGAAGCACCAGAGTTGAATTGCGCCAACTCGGCAACCGCAGGCATAAAATTCACTAAGTATGAAAAGGAACATCGGGCAATCCAATTCTCCATGCGAGGATATAGATGGAGATGAAGATATGTCAACACGCCAACGTTGGAACCCGCGATCATAGAAACAAGACTAAGTATATAACTAGAAAGCGATAATACACGGGAAGAAGACAAGGGAAAAACAACTAAGTATCTCACCAAAGAACATCTAGTGTTTGATTATTAATGAAAATGCTTTTGAACCCCTGTTGAGTTCTCACCAGTTAAGGCATAAGTTGCAGATCACAGAAGTATCTTTCGTACCACTATGTCCACTTGTCACTAGTAAGATCATTGTTGATGTATATCAGGAAGGACGCCAAGTTGTTGGGTATGGAAAGCAACAACAGATACTTTGAATGAAGTTAATGTATACGAGGAACCCATGATGGAATTGTATATCACGGATATTTTGAGTGCAAGATGTATATATTGGAATGATAAGCAGCTGGGTTCGCAAGCGTCGACCATAAAATTGGCTAAGTATGGAAAGGAACAACGGTCGGTCGGATCTGTCGTGTGAGGATATAGATGGAGATGAAGACATGTCAGCCCACCAATTCTGGAACCGGATACCATAGAAAGGGCACTAAGTATATATCCAGAAAGAAATAACGAGCAGGAAGAAGAAAAGGCCAGTTCGTATGCGTCGATCCGACAAATGCGACCATAAAATTGCCTAGGTATGGAAAGGTACAGCGGTCAGTTGAATTCGTCACGTGAACATACAAATGGAGATGAATATATGTCAGCGCGTGAACCCTGCAACCGCCCATCATAGAAAAATGATTAAGTATAAAACCAGAATGCCATAATGGACGGGAAAAGCAAAAGGGGAAAAGAGATAAGTATCTGACAGTCGAAAAAACCTTTTTTTTCATTTATTAATGGAAATGTTTTTGAACCCCTGCTGGGTTCTCACTAGTAAAAGCATTAACTACAGATCACTAAAGTTCTTTGGCTGTAAGATGTATATGATGGAACAGGGGACATAGGTGTTGGGTATCGCGAACCCAGGGCCTAGTGCCCAGATAACTGGCTAAGTATTGGCCAAGACAAAGGTTTGATATCTATTTCAATAGTATTCATACTAGTATCTATCAATGGAGAAAGTTTTCATATTTATCTGAATAGTATTCATACTAATATATATTAATGGATTGTTTATGTTTCAAATGCAAATGATCTCCCAATTTTCAATATTCTCTTTGGTTCACAAATTTCGTTTAAACCACAAAAATTTTGACTGCAAGATGTACATATCACAACAAGAAACATGAATTTGCATTGTGGTCTCAATGAGATAAACTCCTTATCATCTATTCATCTTGTATTGCTTGCAATGACATGAGAAAACGTTGGCTCTCCATAAACATCAATATCTAAATTAAATTAAATGCAATCAATAGTTGGTGTGACTTAAGTAATTAAAGCATAAATTACAGACTACAGAAGTTCTTTGGCTGCAAGATGTATATGACAGAATAGGGAACATAGTTGTTTAATACCACAAACCCAAACATAATTGCCTAAGTTTTTTTGTATTTATTCCAATAGTACTAATATTAGTATATATGCATGGATATTATCAAATAGAAGAAGCTGCAATACATCCAACATACTAAACAGGAACATTGCGTCAACAGTTGAGCTACTTATGAAAAATTATTCTTAAATGTAAAATGTAAAGAAAGAAGAGACCAGTCTTTATATAGATTGAAGTAGTGGGTAGTAGAAAGAAAAGATTGTCATTCATGTTTAACGACACAGGGGAAGAAGGTACAAAATACAATTAAAACAAATACCAGAAATTGGAAAATACTGAAGTATGTACATTGATGAAGCCTCTTGACAGTTTTCTTGACGTTCAAACTCTTTATTCGTAAAAATGAGTTGAATATCAATTTTGGGTTTTGTACTTAATCAATGTTTCCAACTACATCTATCCCAGTTTTTTGAATACCTTGTCTCTTCTACATATGGTCTGCTTGCAATGGTTGCTTATTCAACATTCCATTCTTTGTCAAGTATTAATTTCCCTCTGTCGTCGAAAAGTTGGGGTTTAAGGTGCTTTCTTTCCAATGTTCCTGGCCCTTGACATCTGAGACAACTTAGAAATGTGATTCAGGCCGATTTCAAAGTGGACGGAGTCGTTTTATGTCACAATAGCTATGGCAGGGCAAAAAAATTCAAGTACGTAGTGACTGGTATTCTCCCTGTATTCGATCATCTGTTTGGTTGAAAAGCCTGCCTGAGGATTTGTATGTTGAACTTCTTTGTTTTATTACAGTAAATTGGAAGAAACGTTCAACCCAGATGCAAAATGCAAATATGATGAGGTACATAACTTCTTCGGGCAGCAGAGGTGTGGCAAGTGCATCAATTGTTGCAGAAAGCACCAACACAGGTATGGCAAGTGTATCAAATGTTGCAGATGGCATCGGAATATATATTTCCTCATAGCAATGGAGGTATGGTGGCCCACAGAAAGGTCTGGAATGTTCGAAGGTGATGCAAAATATGTGGAGTCCGCAACTACATCCAGAGGCAACTGAACAAACTTTGACAATGAACATGGCTTTATGTCAAGTCGGTTACCAGACCCACATGTAGCTCATCAAACTTTGAAATAGAAACTTTTGTAGTGATAATATGTCGTTTTGTCCACCCATATAGTTTATGTTACCCGCCTCTGGTTACATTCGCAAATGGAGTAATATTTTGCGTCATTTACGAACATGACAGGCCATTTTGCAAGCCACTGTAAATGCGTCACCCCTGAGAAAAAAAAAATTCTTCTGGGATCTGTACAATTCGATACACTTGCCAAATCTATGTTGTTGGAAGAAGCTATATACTTAAACGAAGAACTATTTTTCACGTGAACTCAAAATCCATTACAATTCCCAGCAAGTAAACAAAGAAGTTCAACAAACAAATCTCCAGGCAACCTTTTCAACCAACCAAAGCATCAAACACAGGGAGAACACCAACCAAAACATACTTGTTCTTTTTTTTTCGTCCTCTCTGAGTTTCTCTTGTATAACAGAGTTTTTTTTTTACTCAAAGCTCACGTCACATAAAACCAGTCTCTCTTCTTTCATCTTCCCCTCAATCGCATCTCTAAGTTGTCTTACATGTCCATGACTAGGAACATTAGAACGAAGGCACCCTAAAGCGCAACTCTTTGATGATAGAGAGAAATGGAAATAAGTATTTAAAAGTAACATTGGATGATCTTCCATAGATTTTGTGTTGATTTGTTTTAATGACATATGTTCTTGATATTTTCACTTATTAATGCCAATCTTTTCGAATATGTACGCTGAATAGTGACTAGCGCCACTGTTAGGTGATTTATATGTACTAAAAAAGACACTAAAATACCCTCAATTTAAATTGTCAACCTAGGGTAAGTAAACTTAGAGTTGTAGAAAAATATATGCCAAAGGTAGAAGGTTGGTAGGAGTATGGTCTAACTAATGACGGTAGCTATCTAAGGTTTATCTATTTAAGCAAAACTATCGAATAAGCAAACCCTACTAAGCAATTGGAAACTAGGTAACCTAAGTATCTTTTGGCAAAGGATCGATGGATAGTTCCTAAGAAAGCAAGTAAAAACCCTATGTAAAGAAAACTAGTTCAACAATAAGCAATAAACAACTATCTAAGCATATCAATAAGCAAATGACGAAAGCAAACTATTTTAACTTTCCAACCTACATTCAATGAGAAACTACCCTATGAAATCAATTAAATAAGCAAGTAAGTAAAAGCACCTATATAACCTATTAAATCAAATAGACAAGTAAGCAAAGACACCTAACTAATCTATTAAAGCAAAAGACAAGTAAGCAAAGAGAACTATCTATCCTACTAAATCAAATGGACAAGTAAGCAAAGACTTCTCATTAAACAACTATCTAGCCTAAGAGGCAAGTGGACTAAATGCCTAATGCAAAACTGTTTCTAATGTGTGAAAGGAAATCTAAATTCTCAATGCAATGCATGAAAG
>CBVK0102405608.1:0-32912 GCA_900067695.1 Picea abies
TATATATATATATATATATGGATATACATTTTAGGATATTTGTGTACATGTGTGATGTGTTTGTTGTTGATGATTCTGGTTTTTGATGTAGTGGATGATGTCTAATCTAAATTCTATGACAAACCTTTGATGGTTTATGTGTATGTGAAGATGTCTTGATGTGATATATGCCAATCTAGTATAATGTTAGCCATGTTATCTATTATTTGATTGAATTGTCTTGGGATATGTGTAAATGTAATGGAATAAAAATATCGAGATAAAAGTCTAACTTGCAGGTATTTGCGAAAGAGGCAATGATCATGGGCACGGTATACATTGTTGAGCTGGAGGACGACAAGTTGGGAATCTAATAAAACGCGAAGGTGATGAATAAGGTGATGATTGGCCTCAATGAGGAGACTAATGACGGCAATGTACTCTTCTTGATTGTTCATGGCTAAGCCTCAACATAAGTCGTTGGTGTAGAGTAGGTCATGTGAACGTGAATAGAGGGCCCAAGCAGTCGAAGAAAGATTATGTGTCCAGCGGCTAGCTCCGTCGGCGTAACCAATGTGGTAGGCCAATGGAGGTGGCATCTGTCAATAACACGAGTGATAGATTAGACAGGAGGTATGGATAAAAGAAGACTAAAAACTCTACAAAAGATGTACAAAAAAGAAAGAGCCTAGTGTAGTAGAGCTATTCTCAGGCATAAAAAAAAATTAAGTACAACCCGTTGATGGGTTCCTTGAGAGGATTGCCTTCGGAGGCCAGGATATATGTGCCTTTAGTGAGGGAATGTTAGATAATGTACGGTCCATGCCACAGGGAATCAAATTTTCCATGGCCAAGGGTATCATGAGCGATATCGTAAGCGAGGACAAGGTCTCGTTTGTTAAATGAGTGAATGTTGACATGGCGATCAAAGGTGGCCTTTGATCGTTTTTTGGTTGTTTCATTGTTATATAATGAAGATCGATGATCTTCATCCAGGGATTCTAAGTTCAGCAAATGCTACTCTATTGGGGCTGTGTCAGGTAATAGCTCAATAGTGGTGCGTAAGGTGGGAATTTATCACTCGATGGGAAGAGTGGCCTCAACCCCATGGACTAAATGAAAAGGTGTGAAACCAGTGACAATTTTGACTGTTGTGGGATAAGCCGAGAGCGTAGAAAATAACATATGATGCCAATTGGTTTTATGTTTGTTAACCATGCGTTTCAACATGGTTTTTAAGACCTTGTTAACTAATTTGACCTATCCATTGGACTGAGGGTAGTATGGTGAGGAAAACTCATGGGAGAAGCCTAAATGGGATCAGAGTTCCATGAAAATATCATTCTCGAAATGTTTCCTGTGATCGGAGACTAGTTGGAGTGGTACGCCAAAGCGGGATATGACGTGGTTAAAGAAAAAACGTGTTGTTGTGTTAGTGGTGTTTTTGAAGGTAGGCATGGCTTTAGCCCACTTGGTAAAGTAATCAACTGCAATGACTATGAATTTGTGTCCGTTGTTGGATTTAGGGTTGCAAGTCATGAAGTCGATGCCCCATTTACAAAAGGGACCAGTGGTGATGACTGGGTGTAGAAGAGAAGGTGGTGCGCGTGCTTTGTTAGCATAAAGCTAGCATTTATCACATCATTTCACGACATGGATGCAGTCATGAAATAATGTAGGCCAAAATTAAGCTGCATGGATGATTTTTTGAGCGGTGGACAACCTTGAGAAATGGCCTCCGCAAGTGCCATTGTGGCAATCGTTCAAGACTCTGCTGGCCTTGTCAATAGTTAAGCATCGATGGAGTATGGTGTCGACTCCTCGCCGATATAAGATGTCCCCGATGAGGAGGTAGCAAGGTTCCTGGTGACGAATACGTCGACGATCATCTTTGGAGAGGTGGTTTCCAAATTTTTCTGTTCGGAGATAGACAAGAAGATCACCATACCAAGGGTCATCTGATGGCACAAAAAAAAGATGTTCATCAGGGAGGTTGGTATTGACTGGTGGACTGGTATTTTCAAAAGGAAAAGTCGTGATAAGTTTGGCGAGGATGAGAGCTTTCTTGGTCTTGGGTGTTGAAAATCCGAGATTGTATTCCTAAAGGATGATGATCCATTGAGCAAATTTACCGTCAATTTGTCGGTGACTAAAAAAGTATTGCATGGGGTTGGAATCTGCGATAACTTTGGTAGTTTGAAGAAGGATGTAATGGCGTAGTTTCTGGACCGCGAGAACAACTACGAGGGATATTTTTTCTTTGTGATTGTACTTCAAGGGTGTTCCTAAAAGGTTTTTACTAATGTAGTGAATCGCATGCTCATGGGCGTCATCCCCTATTTGGACGAGCACTCCTGCTACTGAAATGGCTGAAGCTGATATATAGAGGAGATAATTGCAATTATAGTCAGGTTGACTAATCAACGGGGTGTTGGCGAGATCCACTTTGATATCGTCAAAATCAGTTTGGGCATGTTTATCCCATTGAAATTGGATGTCATGACGAAGTAAGCGAAGGAAGCCATGTGCGCGAGTAGCGTAATCTAGGACAAAGTATCGTAAAAGTTCGCTTTGCCTTGAAGGCTCTGTAGTTGGCATAAATTCCGTGGGGGTCAAATTTATGTGATGGCTTGGACTTTGAGGGGGTCTATAGTAATGCCACATTGGGAAACTATGAACCCAAGAAAGCGCCCAACAGTGACGCAAAATATGCACTTGAGGGGGTTTAAGTGGATATTGTACTGACAACACCTGTGGAAGATGATTCATAGATCATCGAGATGTTGAGTGCGTTTCTTAGATCGAGTGGTGAGGTCATCTAAGTACATGATGATGATATGAGCCAGAATGTGAAAAACGTATGTCATGACCTGTTGGAATGTGGCATCGACATTCTTGAGGCTGAATGGCATGACACAATATGCAAAGGTGCCCTAAGGGGTTGTGAATGCAGTTTTGTACTGATCAGCGGGGTGAATTTGGATTTGGTTGTAACCAAAGAAACTGTCCATGAAGGACAAAGCCTCGTGACCTGCGCAATCATCAGTTATTTGGTCGATGAAGGGTGTTGGGAAGTTGTTTTTGGGACAGACGTGATTGAGGTCGCGGAAGTCCGTACAGACATGGATAGTGCCCTATTTTTTGTTAACAGGGACAGGGTTGGAGACCCCTGATGTATAGGCTATGGGGTAAATGAATTCTACAGTGCGTAGTTTGTCAATATCGACTTTGATGGCTGCTGCTTTGGATGGGTGTAATGATCGCTATATTTGGCAGATGGGTGTGATATTAGGTCACGTGTCTATGCGATGTTCGACAATAGAGGGATCAAGGCTAGACATCTTTATGTATGACTAGGAGAAAAATGTCCTGGTATTCCTAGAAGAGGGCTTTGTAGGTGGTGATTTCTTCTGAAGAACATGCAATGCCAATGGTGATTTCCTCGAGAATTCCAAATTTGATGGAAATATCTATTTTGATGGTTGGGGATATATTGGCCATATTTGCTTCCTCAAAATCGTTGGGGGTAGGGATAGGGTTATTGAACCAATCTATATGCCCTGATGGGAGAAAATATTTTGTTTCGACTGGGTATATAGGGTGTTGGTTAGGAGGTGTGAAGGATTCCTGTGAAAGAAAGAGCTCTCTGTGGTGGAGCGCATCCCATGGGTAATCGGGGGTAGTTAACTCCTCGAGGATATCTTCATCACAATGAAACCAGAGTGAATATAGGGGATCGAGAGGAGTGATCTCGGTGACTATCACTGTGGCGTTATCTCCTTCTGATAAAGACGTAGGGGGATTGATGGAGGGGGATTTTGATGGTTCACTTGACATAAACCAAATATCCATATATTGTTGGTTAAAAATGGTAGTTGGGCATAGAATTTTCATGGGGAACTGAATTGGAGAATTGGAGGGATTTGGGGCTAACTCCTCATATAAATCATATAGGAACCAGGGGGGAGAAGGGAGTGCCTCAGGTTTTGGTGGGAAGATATGAACCATATCAATTGATGGGGTAAGGGTATTTATCAAATTTGTTGGAGGAGGGGGGGTATGATTTTTAATAGGGGCTAGTTGACAATGCATGTATTCAATGATCCTAGGACATTGATATGTGAAATGGTCAAGTGATTCGTATAGAGAGCAAGGACATCTCATGTGTTCGTTGACTAAGGTTGTGACATAATGGATGTCGGTGATAGGCGTTGAGGTGGGTGTTTGATGAAATCTATGTCGTACAGCTGTTAGTGTCTGTCGGAATTGAGGTAGCGCTAGACAGTGGTGTGTGTAATGGCCATATTCTAAACAGATGGCACATGAGAATTTGGTTCAGAGTCCTTTGTTGCTTGTGTTCTGTGAGATAGCAGAAATACTGGAGGAAGTGACGAGCGGTGGTGGTGCTCAAGGGATTTGGATGAGATTACATAATTCGGGGAGAGATGGGCATTTTTTGGTGGTGTGTCTGTCTTTCTCACATAGTGCACAAGAAGTTTGGACGCATGGGGGAAGTGGAGTTGTGGGCTCCTTCTTCTTTCGCCTGCCCCTATATGTAGTAGGGGGGTTACTGAGTGAGGCTATAGGGGGTATGGTGGGAGTGAGTATGGGAATTGGCATCGGGATTCCTTTTGTTTGGGGAGGGAGGGATGGTTGAGGAACCATCTCAGGTGGATGTAAATACTAAACTAGGATTTCCAGCACCATATTAGGAAGGGTAAGTGTTGCAGTGACCTAGAAATATTGTACACCTAGTGGGGGGTAAAAGAAAGGGATTTGGGTAAGGGCTTGGGGGACTATTTCTCAAACCGGTATCTGGCCCTGGGGAATATCAAGAATGGTTCAAGATGAATTAGTTCCAGGGGATTCCTGAGGGAGAAGTTCCGCGACTAGTGGGACGTCAGGGATGAAAGAGGCCTCGGTGGGAGGGGCATTAGTTTTAGTTGTCATTCCATTGTAGTATACGACAAACACTTGTGTGGAGGGATGGAGGAGCGGTGGTGCTCCGTAGTAGGTACCTAGCAAGGATGGGTCTTTGAAGATTCTAGGGCCCATCTCAATGATTGGATAGGCATCGAGATTAGTGTGGATAAAAGGGAGGATGCTATCGATGTTGGATGAAGGGTTAGGCATGTAATGTGATACTTGATCGATGGTAATGATCTTTCCATTATGGAGAAACATCATGGTTCGGAATACAGAAGAGTCGAAGGCATTCATAGCATACATGTAGCTATGACCAAATAAGATATTGTAGTCGAGCGGGGTGTCGATAACCTGAATGTCAATCAGAATGGTTTTTCCCCTGAGATTGACAAGGAAATTTTGGAAGAGTCATTTGGGGGATGAGGGTCTGCCATCATAGGCTCTTAAGGTAATGGAAGATGGTATGAGTTCGGGGGAACCAAGTTTCTGCCATATGGATTTGGACATGATACAGGTGGATGCGCCTTCATCAATGATGCATCGATGAAGTGTAATTTTCCAAATTTTTACATGGATTTGAAAATCAATAAGAGCAGGGAGGCGAGGTTCTCCGTTGTTGAGGTCAAATGTGATGAGCTGGGTATTGGCCGGGTCGACTTCTCCCAGGGTGGAAAGTAAGGACTTCCACTGGGTGGGACAAGTTTGAAGGACCTTTAATATTGACATGGTAACTGGGGATTGTGCCAAGTCATCGACCAAACTATAATTATGAGTTTCCCTAGCTTGAGGATTGTGGACATTCCTGCGCAATGGGATGCGAGGAATACGAAGGGAGGTTTCAGTATTAGGGCGAGCAATTATGAGAGGGGGTCCTGTTGTGACTAGAATTTATTTTGAAGTAGTGGGAGAGGATTCAGGGGGTGTGCTATACTGACGAATGCATGTTTGCAGAAGGAATTCTTCCTCACTGGTAAGGAGGATAGTGCGATCGGCAGAGGTGCCCGTATTGGGATACTGTCCCAACTGTGGTGGGGTAGGCTGCATGTCTGGTTGGGTATTTATGACCCCTGGGTGTGGGATGGGGTTTTCTAGTACAACTAGGAGGGGTTCTTATACATATGGTTGTGGGGCCTATTGAGGTGCAGGCGGTGCTGAGGGACATGGTCCATTCACAGAATATTTCATCTATTTAAAGTCAATGATTTGGGGGCAATGGTGAGTATAGTGACCAAACTCACCGCAAAGGGACCAAGGGAAGGTGGTCATAACATTATTGTTGTTCCTTCCTTGATGTTTGTTGTTGTTGTCCCCTTGGGGGTTTTTATTCCCCTGGTTTTGGTTGCCCCCGACAGACTGGTTCTGCTAGGGTTGGTTCTGGTTTCCTCCTAGTACCAGATTATTATTGTTCCGGATTTTTCCTTTCTTTCTGGTATTGTTCGATTGATGGGGTGTATTTGTCGTGTTCAGCTGTTAAAAATTTTGAATTGCTGAATGGGAGAGGGTTGAACAAAATTAACCCCAACGTGTGGTGGTCCTTGTGATGGAGCCATAGGCTCTGGGGGGCCAGAAAATGGAAAGTACAGATTATGTTGAGGTGATGCTCCATAAGGTACATAGGAGGGCGTGGCGCTTTCACTAGTGCTTAGGGTATAGGACGAGGTAGAGAGAGTACCGACACTTGGTTGGATAGGTGGGTGGTTTAGGGGTGTCAGCAGGGGTCCACTTATGAGTGGAGTTAGGGCAACAGAGTATGGTTGTTGATAAGGGTGAGGAGGATAATAAGGGATTCCTCCATATGCTGACAGATATTGAGGTGAACCATACATGGGTGGTTGTTGAGGTGGTGGGTTGTGGTGTGTAGTGTTACCAATCAATCCATCTACTAAGTGAGACATCCCAGGTGTGTCTTGGCCAAATGGCATAGGTTTTGGGGTGTCCGGGAGTACCATGTATAGGTATCTGGACTGGGCGTAGATGAGTTTGAACTATTGGATCTTGCTAATGGCTTCATCTTCGGTCTGGGGGACGGTGGTGGCCACATATTTGGAAAGGAGGGAAACGAGTGATTTGAGGAACCAATTGAGACACTGTTTGGGGGTAGCATCAGCTTTGCAGAGGCTATGTCACCGACACCATTCGTGGATGTGGTCAGCAATATGTGTAGAGGTGGTTTGTTTGAAATATGAGAGTATTTCAAGGCCATTGTCATGACGAATGGGTAATTGAAAGAAGGTCAAAAATGCTTTGGCCAAGGATTCAAAAGTCGTGTGGGACTCAGATTTTTCTTCGACATACCATTTGCCGGATGGGCCAGTGAGTGTACACTGAAATAACCTTAATCGGGTAGAATCAACCATGATGTTGTTCGAAGAACACCATAGGTGAAATGTCATAATATGGTTGACAGGATCATCTCCTGCTTTTCCTTCAAACTTGGGGATGTCTGAAGGGAATTTGGTAGGCATTGCAGGCCATGTAGGGTTGTACAATATGGGATCATTGGTGAGTTTAGTCAGATCCGATATGTTGAGGGAGGCTAAATATGGCATATGGGGGGGGGTGGCATAGGATTAGTTCCATCCATAGTGTGAGTGTTTTGAGTACCTGACCCTTGGAGGGGACTAGGTGGGTTTTTACTTCCCTCTTGAGAGGAAGTTGGCCCCCGACTTCTGTGTAAAGGAGAGCGAGTGGAAGGTGGACCTTGGGAATTGGACCCAAGTAAGGTGGAACCAAGCAAAGTTGATCCCAATATAGTGGCACTCATAGGAGTGTGAGAAGGTGGAGCCGATGAGTAGGAAAGACTAGGAACTCCCCCTAGAAGAGGAGGGAGATTTAGCAAGCATCTGGAACGACAGGGGTTCTATGGATCCCCTATGATGTCTGACTATCTGAGTGAATGTGTGCGAATGGTGGTGAGAGTAATAAATAAACAAGAGATTTTGCTGCAATTTTTTAACCTTACACAATATATATCTCAATCAAATATAATCATAAGAGTATCATACATAAAGTGTTTTGATAAATAAGCATATATGTAGATAGGTGGATTTTGCCCACGTGCGGGAAAAAAGAAAACAAATGCTCGTGACCTAAAAGACGTAACGTCCTTCCTCTCAAAATAACACTGGACCTTCCAATAACACTCGACAGTGGGGTCTGAAGCCACCGGAAGAGAAAGTAGTGAAGTATGAAGAAATCAGTTATAATGAGGGGTAGAGGGGGAATATCCCAAAAGAACTGGCGATATTTCCCAATAGTCACACAAAATCCGATCAAGGTGCAATTCAAGCCCACAATTGTCACCTGGGTAGATGTCCTAAAATTTGGTCACTAGGAACCTCGATCAAAGTGCGGCATTTAGATTTTCGGCCTAAGAAATGGGTCACGGGTTGGATCCTGTCCAAGAGGTGGGTGCCTCAAAGGGGGACGCACAGAACAACCGGACCTCGACCTTCAACCCTTCATGGGTATCTCCCCGCCTTATTGTGTTAGGAACACTTGACTTGGAGGATTTAAAGTTCCCTATTTGACAACTTCTATTATTTTTTTTTAAATGTGAGAACCAGATAACGGGGAGTTATTTGGATGCCTATCCCCAATATCATACCTAGACTAAAATATTTCCTTTGGCACCTCCTGTGGAGGAAAACTTAGTGGGTTTTTAGAAAAAATTTAGATGTGTTTGTTTGAGAGATTGGGGGTGTGAGCCAATCTCGTTGAAATTAAGTGGGAGTGGGTAGTTTTGTCGAACAAAGGGTGGGGTGTTTCGGAATCCCTTTGGATGAAACTTACTTCAACCTCCACGTTTCGAGATGAAAACTATGTGAGTGAGAAGTGAATTTTGTGTGTGAATGAGTGAAAGTGTGCCAATTTTTTAATGAATTAGGTGTCACCTTGTTGCATGTGGACTTCGCTTGGTCCTTATAAGTGTTTGATTACCTATTTAACTAAATGTCATTGGTATAACCTTGCAGGATTCAAATGTCCCTAAGAAGCTAGCATGTGTACATGTAGGTCCTTTACTATTCCTTTAACTCCCTAACATGATTTAATATAAGAAAGCTTTGAAGCTATCCTAGATTGTGATCATGTGGGCATATATGGGCCCATTACAAAACTTTTAAACTTCCCTAGTGATTTAATCTAAGAAAGTAAATTTAAACACTATCCTATCTTTGTAGCATGTGGACATGTATGGGCCCATTACAATCTTGAGATGTGTTTGAAAAATAAATTAAGAGGAGTCCCGAGGGGGATATTGTCCTCTCCTAAAGATTTTATATTTTTAAGGGAGATGAAATTATCTTTCAATCTCTTTCTGATTCTCAAGATTGTTTTGGAGCGCGAGAGAAGAGCATACTCAACATTTGATATCCAATTTCTAGTCCCTATGAAATTTTTATCTGTGATGTATAATGATTCCAAATTTTAGCCAAAGCAAGCCATCCATGTGGCGAAATAAAAAGAAAAAAGAGGAAAAATAATGATTTTTAACCCCTAAGTGCCTATGT
This sequence comes from Picea abies, assembly GCA_900067695.1. Taxonomy (NCBI): domain Eukaryota; kingdom Viridiplantae; phylum Streptophyta; class Pinopsida; order Pinales; family Pinaceae; genus Picea; species Picea abies. The sequence goes on from CBVK0102405608.1 coordinate 9,417, forward strand.
GTTTTGACTAATCCCTTTATATGAGAGGGAATGTAAGTGTGGTGCAGATTACAAAATGCATGGAATCATATTTAAGAAGGTTATGGGCCTTCAACAGATCATAAAAAGCTTACAATGTGTGCTTTTTGCACAGGTGTGTGGGTTTCAGACTAGACAGAGGCACTCTGAGCACCAATGCACGAACTAAAAAAAACATCTGAGCGCAGGTGCATAGAAGGCACGAAGTAATGCAGTGTTTTTGGTGCACGTGTGCACGATGCACGGCTGTGGGCCAATAAATGCGCGCCCAACTGTCACACAACCATGAAGAAAATATCGGATGGAATTCTCTCAAATCATCTTTGAATTTGATGTTTTGCAGGTCGGCTTGGGCTAGTTATGGTACCTACAGGTTAATTAAGTAAAAAAGAGAGCTAAAATAACCCAAATGGGGTAGGAAATTGATACCTTTCCCCAGCGGACTCGTCAATCTGTTGCGCCTCTTTTGTCACCTAAATGAGAAAAACATAGGTGGTTACATGCTTAGTTGGGTTAGCTAAGAAAGACAATAGTAAAGGAAAGGGTTAGAAGAATAAACATGAAAGACTAAGCTAAGAATTAAACTAGGAAAGGAAAAAACAACTAAACTATTATGCATAAGGACATAATAACAAGAAACAAACAAGACTCATGTCACCAATGGAAATGATTGTATTATTGAAAAGAAAACACCAAAGAGAAAGGAGACTTTGGGTCCCTTCTTCCTCCAAGGGAGGGCTCTTGGACCCCCAAGATTGAGCTATTCTTACAACTTGGAAACTTGAAAAAAATGGTGAAAGAATCCCAAGCTAACCCACTCAAAAGGTGATGTGGATTGCCCAAATGGAATGGTGTTAGTATGCTCTTGATAAGGAAAGAGGTTTCCCCAAGAGAATAACAACATCATAACCTTACAAATGAATTCCTTGAAAATGTAGTGCACCCATGGCCTTGTTTTATAGCACCACTTTGAGGTATTGTGCAACCAACTTTTAGTGTGAAAAATGGTTGTTTAGAGCACCTTTAGGTATTTGACCAACCACCCAGCCAGATCCAGCTGAGATTTGGATGTCAAATCAACTTGGAAGCTGAACCATAAGTGGGTGGGAAGCCGACCAACATCATAAATTCACCGTTCTGAGGTGTGTGTGGATTTTAGCATCCACAGTCATGCATCGTGCACATGTGTTCTTTTCCTGCGTTTCTTGATGGTGCATGTGCATGCGTGCCCTGTGTAGTCATAGCACATCTTGATTTTATAACTCGTTGTATAGTTTTGGACCTTTTGGAAATGTTTTTTTGGTAATTTTGGTCCATGGGTGAACTCATAGTTGTTTGAAGATGTTGGATTCCTGTAACCATTTGTGGATGAAATTTCAGTGATAATAGTAGTAATGAAATTCAAGTAAATTGGAGTGGTAATTTCGATGTGCTAAATATTGGAGTATTTATAGATTTTGTAAGTATCAATAATGGCATGACAAAGAAAGACGCGTAGGGAACCAGTAGTGAAATGACATTGGAGTGACGGTAAAGTCACTATGTCAGTAAAAAAAAAATTATTATTAATTTTTATTTATTTTGGAGTTGTAAACAATTATGTGTAAATGGGCATATGTCTATAAGACCTAGAAAGGCATGCGTACCCCTGATTAATCACCTGTAAATTCTATACATAGGCCTAGGTGATAGGAGGGTATTTGTCTCATGAGATTACATGTAATTGATCCTATTTAGGAAGGATCAATCTTGTACACCTGGTGGGGGGTAAAATAAATGGATTTGGGTAAGGGCTTGGGGGACTGTTTCCCAAACCAGTATTTGGCCCTGGGGAAGATCAGGAATGGGTCGAGCTGAATTAATTCTAGGGGATTCCTGAGGGAGAAGTTATGCGACTTGTGGGACGTTAGGGATGAAAGAGGCCTCGATGGGAGGGGGGTTAGTTTCATTTTTCATTCTATTGGAGGATACGACACATAATTGTGCGGAGGGATGGAGGAGCGGTGGTGCTCCATGGTATGTCCCTAGCAAGGATGGGTCTTTGAAGATTTTGGGGCCCATCTCAATGAGTGGATAGGCATCGATATTAGTGTGGATAAAAGGGAGGATGTTATCGATGTTGGATGAAGGGTTAGGATCGTAATGTGATACTTGATCAATATTAATGATCATTCCATTATGGGGAACATCATGGTTTGGAATACAGAAGAGGCGACGGCCTTCATAACATACATGTAGCTATGATCAAACAAGATATTGTATTCTAGCAGGGTGTCAATAACCTCAATGTCAATCAGAACGGTTTTTCCCCCAAGCTCGATAGGGACATTTTGGAAGACTCCTTCAGGGGATGAGGGTTTGCCATCGTAGGCTCTTAAGGTAATGGAAGATGGTATGAGTTCGGGGGAACCAAGTTTCTACCATATGGATTTGGACATGATATAGGTGGATGCGCCTTCATCAATGATGCATCGGTGAACTATAATGTTCTGAATTTTTATAGGGATTTGAAAAGCAATAAGAGCAGGGAGGAGAGGTTCTCTGCTTTCTAGCTCAAATGTGATGAGTTGGGTATCGATCGGGTCGACCGCTCCCAGGGAGGAAAGTAAGGACTTCCACTGGGTGGGACAAGTTTGAAGGACCTCTAAAACTGACATGGAAGCCAAGGATTGTTCCAAGTCATCGACCAAATTGTAATTATGAGCTACCCTAGCTTGAGAATTGTGGACATTCCTGCGCAATGGGATGCGAGGAATACGAAGGGAGGTTTCAGTATTAGGGCGAGGAATTATGAGAGGGGTTCCTGTTGTGACTGGAATGGATTCGCAGGTAGTGGGAGAGGATTCAGGGGGTGTGCTATACTGATGGCTGCATGTTTACAGAAGGACTTCTTCCTCACTGGTAAGGAGGATAGTGAAATCGACAGAGGTGCTTGTATTGTGATACTTTCCCAACTGTGGTGGGGTAGGCTGTATGTCTAGTTGGGTATTTATGAAACCTTGGTGTGGGATGGTGTTTTGTAGTACAACTAGGGGGGTTGTTGTACATATGGTTGTGGTTCCTGGTGAGGTGCAAGCGGTGTTGAGGGACATGGTCCATTCACATAATCTTTCATCCGTTTAAATTCAACGATTTGGGGGCAATGGTGAGTATAGTGACCAAACTCACTGCAAAGGGCACAAGGAAAGGTGGTCCTAACATTGTTGTTGTTCCTTCCTTGACATTTTTTTTTGTTGCCCCCTTGGGGGTTTTGATTCCCTTGGTTTTAGTTTCCCCCGATAGACTGGTTCTGCTGGGGTTGGTTCTGGTTTCCTCCTGGTCCCAGATTATTATTTTTCTGATTTTTTCCTTTCTTTCTGGTATTGTTCAATTGATGGGGTGGATTTGCCATGTTTAATTGTTCAAAATTTTGATATTGCTGAATGGGAGAGGGTTGAACAAAATTAACCCCAATGTGTGGTGGTCCTTGTGGTGGAGCCATAGGCTATGGGGGGGCAGAAAATGGAAAGTACAAATTATGTTGAGGTGATGCTCCATAAGGTACATAGGAGAGCGTGGCATGTTCACTAGTGCCTAGGGTATAGGAAGAGGTAGAGGGAGTACCGACACTTGGTTGGATAGGTGTGTGGTTTAGGGGTGTCGGTCGGGGTTCACTTATGGGTGGAGTCAGGGCAACAGGGTATAGTTTTTGATAAGGTGGAGGAGGATAATAAGGGATTCCTCCATATGTCGATGGATGTTGAGGTGAATCATACATGGGTGATTGTTGAGGCGGTGGTTTGTGGTGTGTAGTTTTACCGGTCAATCTATCTGCTGAGTGAGACATCTCAAGTTTGTCTTGGCCAAATGGCACGGGTTTTGGGGCATTCGAGAGTACCATGTATAGGTATCTAGACTGGAAGTAGACGAGTTCGAACTATTGGATCTTGCTAATGGATTCTTCTTTGGTGTGGGGGAAGGTGGTGGCCACATCTTTGGCAATGAGGGAAACAAGTGATTTGAGGAACCAATTGAGACATTGTTTGGGGGTAGTGTCATCTTTGCAGAGGCTACGTCACTGACGCCATTCATGGATGTGGTCAGCAATATGTGTAGAGGCGGTTTGTTTGAAATCTGAGAGTAGTTCAAGGCCATTTTCATGACGAATGGGTAATTGAAAGAAGGTAAAAAATGCTTTGGCCAAGGATTCAAAAGTCATCTGGGACCCAGATTTTTATTTGACATACCATTTGGCGGATGGGCCAGTGACTGTACGTTGAAATAACCTTAATTGGATGGAATCGTCTATGATGTTGCTTGAATAACACCATAAGTGAAATGTCATGATATGGTTGGCAGAATCATCTCCTACTTTTCCTTCAAACTTTGGGATGTCTAAAGGGAGCTTGGTAGGCATTGCAGGCCATGCGTGGTTGAGCAATATGGGATCATTGGTGAGTTTAGTTAGATCCGGTATGTTGAGGGAGGCTAAATATGGCATATCGGGGGGTGGTGTAGGATTAGTTCCGGCCATAGTGTGAGTGTTCTGAGTATCTAACCCTTGGAGGGGACTAGGTGGGTTTGTACTTCCCCCTTGAGAAGAAGTTGGCCCCCCTCTTCCGTGTAAAGGAGAGAAACTAGAAGGTGGACCTTGGGAATTGGAGCCAAGTAAGGTGGAACCAAGCAAAGCTGATCCCAAGAAAGTGGCTCTCACAGGAGTGTGAGAAGGTGGAGTCGATGAGTTGGTAAGACTAGGAACTCCCCCTAGCATAGGAGGGAGATTTAGCAAGCATCTAGAATGACGGAGGTTCTGTGGATCCCCTATGATGTCTGACTATCTCAGTGAATGTGCGCAAATGGTGGTGAGAGTAATAAATAAACAAGAACTTTTGCTGCAATTTTTGAACCTTACATAATATATATCCAAGTGAAATATAATAAGAAGGGTATCATACATAAAGTGTTTTGATAAAGAAGCATATATGTGGATAGGTGAATTTTGCCCACGTGGGGGAATAAAGAAAACAAATGCTCGTGTCCTAAAATACATAACGTCCTTCCTCTCAAAATAGCATTGGACCTTCCAATAACACTCGACAGTGGGGTCTGAAGCCACCAAAAGAGAAACTAGTGAAGCATGAAACAATAAGTTATAATGAGGGGTAGAGGGTGTATATCCTAAAATTACTGCCGATATTTCCCAATAGCCACACAAAATCCGATCAAGGTGCAATTGCAGCCCACAATTTCCACCTGGGTAGATGTCCTAAAATATGATCGCTAGGTACCTTGATCAAAGTGCGACATTTAAATTTTCGGCCTAAGAAATGGGTCATGGGCTGGATCCCGTCCAAGAGGTGGGTGCCTCAAGGAGGGATGCACAGAACAACCGAACCTCGTCCTTCAACCCTTCATAGGTATCTCCCTGTCTTATGGTGTTAGGAACAATTGACTTGGAGGATTTAAAGTTCCCTATTTGACAACTTCTATTATTTTTTTGAAAATGTGAGAACCAGATAACAGGGAGTTATTTGGATGCCTATCCCCGAAATCCTACCTAGAATAAAAGATGTATTTTGGCACCTCCTGTGGAGGAAAACTTAGTGGGTTTTTAGAAGAAAATTTAGATGTGTTTGTTTGAGAGATTGGGGGTGTGAGCCAATCTCATTGAAATTAAGTGGGAATGGATAGTTTCATCGAGAAAAGGGTGGGGTGCTTTGGAATCCCTTTGGAGGAAACTTACTTCAACCTCCATGTTTCGAGATAAAAACTATTTTAGTGAAAAGTGACTTTTGTGTGTGAATGAGTGAAAGTGTGCTAATTTTTTAATGAATTATGTGTCACCTTGCTGCATGTGGACTTCGTTTGGTCCTTACAAGTCTTTAATTACCTATCTAACTAAATGTCATTGGTACAACATTGCGGAATTCAAAAGTCCCTAGGAAGCTAGCATGTGGACATGTGGGTCTTTTACTATCCCTTTAACTCCCTAATGTGATTTAATCTAAGAAATCTTTGAAACTATCCTCGATTGTGATCATGTGGGCATGTATGGGCCCATTACAAAACCTTTAAACTTCCCTAGTGATTTAATCTAAGAAAGTAAATTTCAAAACTATCCTATCTTTGTAGCATGTGGGCATGTATGGGCCCATTAAATCTTGAGATGTGTTTGAAAAATAAACTAAGAGGAGTCCCGAGGGGGCTATTGTCCTCTCCTACAGATTTTATCTTTTTAAGAGAGATGAAATTGTCTTTCAACCTCTTTCTGATTGTCAAGATCGCTTTGGAGCGCGAGAGAAGAGCATACTCAACATTTAATATCCAATTTCTAGTCCCAATGCAAGTTTTATATGTGATGTAGAATGATTCCAACTTTTAGTCAAAGCAAGCCATCCATGTGGCGAAATAAAAAGCAAAAAGAGGAAAAATAATGATTTTTAACCCCTAAGTGCTCATGTGTTTTGACTAATCCATTTATATGAAAAGGAATGCAAGTGTGGTGCAGATTACAACATTTATGGAATCATCTTTAAGAAGGTTATGGGCCTTCAATAGATCATAAAAATCTTATAATGTGTGTTTTTTGCACAGGTGCACGGGTTTCAGATTAGACAGAGGTTCTCTGAGCGCCAATGCGTGAACTGAAAAATATTTTTGAGTGCAGGTACACAGAAGGCGCGAAGTAATGCAGTGTTTTTGGCGCACGTGCACACGATGTACGATTGTGGGCCAATAAACCCATGCACAACTGTAACACGGCCGTGAAGAAAATGTCGGATGGAATTCTCTCAACTCAGCTTTGAATTTGATGTTTTGGAGGTCGGCTTGGGCCGGTTGTGGTACTTGCAGGTTAAGTAAGTAAAAAGAAGAGCTAAAATAACCCAAATGGGGTGGGAAATTGATACCTTTCCCCAGTGGATTCGTCAATTTGTTGCGCCTTTTTTGTCACCTAAATGAGAAAAACAGAGGTGCTTACAAGATTAGTTGAGTTAGATAAGCAAAACAATAGTAAAGGAAAGGGTTAGAAGAATAAACATAAAAGACTAAGCTAAGAATTAAACTAGGAAAGGAAAAAACAACTAAACTATTGTGCATAAGGACATAAGAACAAGAAACAAACAAGGCTCATGTCACCAATGGAAAGGATTGTATTAGTGAAAAGAAAACACCAAAGAGAAAGGGGACTTTGGGTCCCTTCTTCCTCCAAGGGAGGGCTCTTGGACCCCCAAAATTGAGCTCTTCTTACAGCTTGGAAACTTGAAAAAAATGGTGAAAGAATCCCAAGCTAACCCACTCAAAAGGTGATGTGGATTGCCCAAATGGAATGGTGCTAGTATGCTCTTGATAAGAAAAGAGGTTTCCCCGGGAGAATAGCAGCAACATAACCTTGCAAATGAATTCCTTGAAAATGTTGTGCACCATGGCCTTGTTTTATAGCACCACTTTTAGGTATTGTGCAACCAACTTTTAGTGTGAAAAGGGGTTGTTTAGGGCACCTTTAGGTCTTTGACCAGCCACCCAACCGGATCCATCCGAGGTTTGGATGTCAAATCGACTTGGAAGCTAAACCAGAAGTGGTTGGGAGGCCGACCAGCATCATAAATGAGTCATTCTCAAGTGTGCACGGCTTTTAGCGTCCACAGTCGCGCATCATGCGCAAGTGTACTTTTCCTGCGTTTCTTGATGGTTCATGTGTGCGCGCGCCCTATGTAGTCATAGTGCATATTGATTTTATAACTAGTTGTATAGTTTTGGACCTTTTGAAAATGTTTTTTTGGTAATTTTGGTCCATGGGTGAACTCATCATTGTTTGAAGATGCTGGATTCCTGTAACCATTTGCGGACAAAATTTCAGTGATAACAATAGTGATGAACTTCAAGTAAATTGGACTGGTAATTTCCATGTGCTAAATATTGGAGTATTTATAGCTTTTGTAAGTATCAATAATGGCATGACAAAGAAAAAGGCGTAGGGAACCAACAGTGAAATGGCATTGGAGTGACGGTAAAGTCACTGTGTCAGTAAATTATCTTTTTATTATTATTTTTTATTTATTTTGGAGTTGTAAACAATTATATGTAAATGGGCATATGTCTATAAGACCTAGAAAGACATGTGTACCCCTGGTTAATCACCTGTAAAGTCTAAACGTAGGCCTTGGTGATAGGAGGGTATTTGTATCATGAGATTACATGTAATTGATCTTATTTAAAGGCTTGGTGAAACTCCATTGTAAATGGGCCTGGAGGTAAGCGACGAATGCTTATTTGGATGACTTGGCTGGATTTGGTCAAGTGACTATTCATGTCAAGGTGGAGCGTTGAAGACTCCATTATAAGGTGCCTGGAGATGAACAATGATGGCTCATTTGACAATCTTGGCCGTATTGGGCTAAGGTCTTCAAATGGAACATTCGAGGTGGAGCACTGAAAGTGTTCAGGATCGCAACAAAAGAGTTGTTTTGCAAGCTCAAGTAATCATTGTATGGCCTGAAACTCGAGAAGGAAATTTTTTGCACAAGATGCTTGATTACTTCATGGTGAGCCAAAATTTACAAGAAGTGAACATAACCATTGTGTTTATGGTACTCACTATCTTGATGTTTTTTTATTGTTGACAATATGCTTGTAGTAAGCACAAGCATGGTTAAGATCATCAGGTTGGCTCAGTTTGCTTGGACGTTTGATATTAAGGATCTGGAAGCAGTAAAACAATCTTGAGCGTAGAAATTCACAGTTGGGATTGATGGTAAGTTTTAGGTTATCACAACTTGAGTACATGATAACGATACTCATGAAATTCGGTATGGATGATGTGAAATTGGTAAAATATGTTTTGTCTTTCCATTATAAGTTTTCTTTATGTTGTCGATGCTTACATGACAAATCCAGGTGGGTTCTTCGGTTTTGGAAGCACTAGTATCACCTATATTTAGCTTGCAAGAAGGTGATGAATGGACAATGGCATGGTATCAAGTAAATTGTTGATACAGTAGTTTCATTCCTATTATTATGATTGTTGTTGTAACAAATCATTCCTGGAATAGAATATGGATATCCTTGTAATTAATATAGCTAGTTCCTTGTAACGGTAGGAGGAAAGATTCAAATATGTATGTCTGTGAGGAAGATGGTGAGAAAGGGCTTACAACCCTCTCCTTGCCTGGTTGCTTAGCTGCTGCTGTAATCTCATGTTTAAGCAATATAAGCCATTGCCAATGTCCCTTGGATGTTTCCCTTACCCTCGCGATTTTACCACGTAAATTTTGTGTCTCCATGTGTGATTCGTTTTGCTATGATTTCATGTTTGTAGTTGAAATTTATCTATGTGGGATTCCGCCACCCAACATACCTGAGAGCTTCTCTCCCTTTCTAGCTCTGCATGCTTGTCTTACCTGCTTGATAACCCTGATCTAGAAGATACTGTAAAATCTACATCAATTACCTGGCCATTAGTTAAGACGAAGAAACTGGTTAATTCCGCGTAGTAATTGCTGCTTCCTCCTGCCAAACACTATAATTCCAGCCGTCATTATTGGACTCACGCGGTAACGAAACATAGGTGTTGTTTTATTGGCGTCAGCCATTAACCTATGCTAAGGTGTAATTCTTAGTCATTTAGGAGTCTCACCACAATTAAAATACGAACAAGTTTCCTTACCGTTGCTTATTTTTCAGGTCATATTGCTTTGACATTTGTTGAAAAATAAGTCAAGTTGCATATACCAACACATACTACGCTAACAGCACCCTATACCATCCACGCGTGGCATGTTAACATTTTATCAAAGAAATTTTTGGGATCATAATTTCTTTGAATTCATTTCATGAAAGATATGAATAATTTCTTTGAATTTTTCAATGATATGATCTTTGTGTAGTATACATGTTTTAGATGGATGGTTCATCTAAGTGAGGTAATCTTTGGAATGGACTCATTATAATATTAATATATGAAAATTGATGTTAATATTTATATATTCATTTAAATAGTAAATTGTATATCTATACTCATGACTTGATTATGCTGATTATTTCATAAGGAAGGTTTATTGTATAAATAAATGGAATTATACTAAATTTTTGTTAGAATTTCATTTCTATAATTAAACTTGGTAGAAATAAAATTACCAAGATTATTATGGTTTTAGTAAGTGAAAAAGTCTTGAAAAGTAGTTAAGTAAAGTTATGTCTTATATAAGGTAGGGTAAGTTAAAAAAAAATGATGTTTATTTTTAATCTACATTATATCACAAAGTTCACAAATTCACTCATCAAAACATGTTTTTGGATTAGTTTAAATGCTAGTTTCACTATAGAGGTCATGAACAATATTTACTATTAAGAAAATATTATTTTTTCTCTTTAAATCTAAATATTAAAAAATTAGCTATTTTATGTTTCAATAGTTGGTATAGGTGAGGTCACCTCAGTTGGTCATGAATTTCTCCATTGAATTCTCTGAATTCCCTTGGGATTATTTCCTTGAAAAAAAATAATTGTTATAGCCCAAAAAAATCTCTACCATAATTTTTTTATGATAATGATGACTTCTTAAAATACTACAAGGAATAACATGGAGCCTATCTAAAAATGCATCCAACTAAAAAAATATAAAAAATGGCTAAAAAGTATTACATTTAATTTAAAAATTGTTTTAAATATTAGAAGGGATAACATGGAACCTATCTAAAAATGCATCCAACTAAAAAAAATATAAGAAATGGCTAAAGATTATTACATTTAATTTAAAAATTATTTCAAATACTAAAAGAGATAACATGGAGCCTATCTAAAAATGCATCCAACTAAAAAAAATATAAAAAATGGTTAAAAGGTATTACATTTAATTTAAAAATTGTAGGTTATGAAGCATAACCTATTGTTAATAATAAAGAATAATCTAGATATCCAAAGTGTCTAAAAAAATTTACCTGTCACTACTCTTTCTTTCATTGTTACCAAGCTCATGGGTAGTCTCTTGGAGTTTGATCAGTGTCAAATAAGCCCCATCATCGCCCTTGGAGATAAGGTCATCGTGAGTCCCCATATCCAAAATGCTTCCCCGCTGAACCATTTCTACCAGATCAGCCTTCCTAATGGTTGAGAGACAATGTGCCACAACTATGCCACAAAAGTAGAGAGAAGCAACGTGGAGATAGGAAATGTCAAGCACTGCAGAGAGACAACCTCATGGCAAGCTGAGAACAGGAAATGTCACGGGGAGACAAGCAACCTGGAGATAGAAAATGTTAGTAGCTATATAGACGCAACATAAAGAACAACATATCTAATGGAAATTTATTTCTCGTCAGATCAAGACCAAATATCCAAGACGAATGTGATAAAATAAGACATACTCATCCCGAGTCCCAGAGCTATGCCACCCGGTCGACAATACCCTCCCGATAGTTGGACACCTCGTTCACTAACCTGCAATTGCAAACCCAACTCAGTACAAATAATAACCATGGCTACTATGAACTTTGGCATATAGAAAAGGAACACTAGGATGCATGAAAAGTGTTATAAAACATATATATAGTTAGATTCCAAGATAAGGTAAGCATATTAGACTGTTATTATTAGCACAAACAAGTCACAAAGAGTGAGGGGAAGACTGAGCAAGAAACCTAGCATAATCAACGGACAACTAATCAACCATCTCCACAACTAAGAATTTTCATCTATTACAGCTAGCAACACATACCTGAGTGTCATAGCCCTTGGGGATCTTTCTGATAAAATAGTATGCATTTGCAACTCTGGTTGCCTCCTCCATTTCCACCTGGCTTGCATCCTCTCTTCCTAACAACATGTTTTCCTTAACGCTTGGTGCAAACAATGTTGGTTCCTAACTCACAAGCCCTATCTGTTGTCTAAGCCATTTCAACTGTAGAGTTTTGATGTTATATCCATCCAGTATCACTTTACCTTCATTTACAAAAATTAAAAACAAAGTACTTTTGAGAAGGAATTCATTAAACCAAAATCCTGAGATTAGGATATGAAAATGCCATGTAAAATCATGTATTGGATACCTTCAATGTGATCATAGCAGCTCTCGATAAAATAAACTACAATACTCTTTCCCCACCCACCTCTACCAACCATAGTTACAGTTAGGATCTTGAACCTCGTTGGTAGTTCCAGCTAAGTCCATCTAGAAAAGGCTTGTGAATAAATCTTCATTTTCCGATATGACTTGTTTACATGACTTGACAATGAGCTGCAAGTTGTCAACTTTCTTTTGCCAGCATGCTTTTACTTTTTTGGTGCGGTTTGGCAAGGGGAGTTTCTCCTATCTTCTTTTCAGTTCCGATGTGTTGTTGGCATATTTGGCAAAAGGGGCCAGTACCCGATCACAAAAATGTTGTTCATTTTTTAAATTCGTCTCCAATTGTTCCAGCAAACCATTGGATTTCTTTCCGAAGGAAACTAAATTTTGTGATGCTTCCCAGGCTTCAGTGACTAACTGCATTCTTTTTTTGATGTTATTCTCTACAAGGGATTTAGAGCATGCAAGGAGGGTAGATGATGCTTTCATCTTCGCTGCCGTGGTAGTAAGCATGATTTTTGCGAAAGGACTAGAAAATTATGGACTTGCAAGGAAAGCCTGCTCAAATTCGTTGATGCGTTGTTTCATATTGGCATTTTCTGTCTCAATTCCTCGAACGAAATCATAAAGAATATCACCGGTTCCCTAGTGAAATTGGCAAATTTGGGATGGTGACATTTCTCTAAAGTTAATCTCTGTGCAAGATTTGCCTTTCCTGTTTGTTACATCTCTCCTTTCAATGACCAGACTTTTAGATTGACTGTCAAAAATAGCGCTGTGGATTACGAAGGATTCATCTATGTCAAAAACGTTGGTGTCTGATATTTCCACCATGGATGACCCAATTTTTTGCATGTCCTCGGCTTCAATTTCAAGTTGTGGTTTTCCACTTTCAATTTGGGGTTCCTCCGCCTGCCCTGCATTGTTTTTTCTCTTCTTCGCCAGTGAAATTTTGTGAGAACTATCAATATTTATATGAGGAGGTTTCTTATCTCCTCCTCTGTTAGAATATTTCTGGGTTGTTTTCTTACTGGGGTGGATCATCTTAGCTATGCTCTATGATGTCGTGCTCTTGGGAGTGCTTGTGGGGGACTGGGTACTCTTATCACCAGACACTTTTCCATGTTGTCTGTACAATTCAGTGGCGCTTTGCAATCTCTCTGCATTGCAATCGACAAAAGAAGGATTGTTGTCGACACTGTTCATGTCTTGGGTCATGTGTGTATGGATAAAAGACGTGTTAAAGCCAACACCCAGTAAATGTTCTCGAAAAATGCCATTAGGGTCGAACCCTTATAGCCTTTCAGGGTATGTTAGGTTCAATTTCTTGAAATGGGCAGCAAACTCGTCAATCTTGTTGATGTTTCTGCACACAAAATCTCCGACTTTCCAGGGCAAAGGAATGAACTATTTTTTTTTCTTGTCATGGAAAAAATGCAACCAGTGATTATATTGCCTTGCTATTTCTACAACAAACATCTTATCTGTGATGTGGCATGGAAGGAAGGTAGGATTTTCCTTAGAGCCAAAGACCATGAGGACACTGTGATTATCCACTTACTCAAGTGTGCCCTTCCTGTTCAAAAACTTGGTTTCCTGGCCAGACATCCGCGGAGCATCCTTGCCTAACAGTAAATATTTGAAAACTGAGACAAAGCCATTAAAAACTTCATAAAAACAATGGGAGGCCTTGTTTCTCCACAGTTCCTCATGCTAGAATGTTACTGGGTCAAATCCACAATTTATTTTATTGGAAAGATAATTTTTTGGAAACAGACAACAATATGCAATTGCGAAAATCAAGTAGGATGACATATAAAATTGATTTGATTCTTTGAATCGTGACAACTCGGAGCAAAGATTAATTGAAATTAGCTTCCCCCAATCGAAAATGTATTTTTCCTTGACTGTGAAATACAAAATATAAATAATTATATAGGAAATGCTTGTGGATGCCTGTCCCGTTATTCTTGTAACCAGCCAAGCAATTTCCCAAAATGGATTTCTAAAGGAACTTACCTGCAACCTTGTGATATATTCAGGAACTGTTTTTGGGTCTTCATGGAAGTTCTCTAAGATGTCCAACCCGTTATGATGTTTTTCTAGAAACTATTTGCAGTCTTGTCCTCTGAACATCAATGTTGGGTTGGACAATTTTAACATCTCGTGGAAGAGTCTAGGTGACAAAGAAACAAGAGAATGGTCACGCAGTGGAATAATTCTTTTTCCTGGAATATATTTTTTAGCGCACCAAGAGACCACCTCGTTAGAGTCAAAAAGCTTAAGAACACAGCCTGCACGAGCGATTCCAGAGGTCCAAATCACCTTGTTTTGGGTGGAACGAGATGAATAGTAAAAGTATACCCTGGACCACTAAAATATGTAGTCCTCTTGTGCGAACATATTTATTGTATCTCCACAAAACTGTTGTTGACCTGGTGCCATAAGTCTACAAGAATGTTTATTTGTTTCAGCCGATGAATGAAATGAAAAGTTGGAAGGGATAATATAACCCTGCGTAAATTTTGGTCGAAAGAGTGTGAATGGGAGATGTGCTGAAGACTTTCGTTGATTAATGACAATTTGGATGGTTGTTGCATGATGCATTGTTAGCATTAAACAATACTAATTGCATACATAGAAATGTCAACACATTGGATATTGCAATGAGCGATTAAGTATTGTAGATTTCTTGAGTGGCCCAACATGAGGACGCGTGTTGGAGATGAACAATTAGAAGGGACAAAATAACTCTCCGCACATCTTGGTTTAATGCATAATAATGGGAGATCTCCTCAAGGTTTTCAGCCACTAATGACAATGTTGAGGGTTCCTACATGTTTATTTGTTAGCATGACAGGTTTCTAATCGCATAGTAAGAAATTACGGAGGTGGCGGGAAGGGGAAAAAAGACAACTACAAAACTGGGTTGCAACGTACAAGCGTTGAGGGTGAGGGCGCGAGGGTCAAATTGTATGTCTCGGAACTTTTTGAGTGCAATACATGTAAAAAAGAAGAGGATATGGTAGGATAGTTGGAAGCACAAAAAGTTTATGGGGATGGAAGGCAGCAAGAGATACTTTGAAACAATTGTGAGCAGTGGTAGAGTGACCGCGTTGGAATTGTAGATTTCGTGAACTCGGAAATAGGAGAATCCAAAAGAGGTTGAAAAGGTGTCTACAAAGGAGGCAAGGTCCAGACCTTCTAATTGTATCGCTCTAAACATTTCAATGCATAATTTGTAACACGAAAGAGTGGACGATGTCGAAATCTGGTGGTCAATTTGTATATTGCGGAGAGTGCAATCCCAACTGTTTCGTACCTCTGTGTCCAATTATCAGTACTAAGAGCTATTTTAGTATTCAAAATAATTTTTTATATACTGTTAGATAGTTCATAGGGACTAGCATCCGTAAACAATGACAATCTCCACCCCGCCAGTCCTGCATTTTGTGTGTCAATTTGTATATCGCAGAACTACGAGCGTTGTTTAGAGAACACAAAACAATGAAAGTGCAATGTTCAGTCAGCCACTCCGCAGGTTCGCTTGTCAATTTGTATATCGTGGAGCTATGGGTGCTATTTGTAGGCCACAGAACAATGGAGGTCCAATTTTGAGCATGCCCGCCCGAGAACCCATGATCCAAAATGTTGCTAGATATCGAATGTGAAATTTGTACATGCTCTATAAAATATCATGGGAATTAGTACATGCTCTATAAGATATCATGTGCATACTTTGTAGTCCCATAATACATGGGAAGAAAAAAAAGGGAAAAAGAACAGAGTAGTTAGCAGTGGATTTATAGATCACGTAAATTTAGAGTGAAATATGTATAGAACGGAAAAACATCGAAAGCATCAAAAGAAACAACGTTCGGTCGGATTCTTTGTCTGATTATATAAATGGAGATAAACATATGTCAACCCGCCAATGTTGGAGCTGCATATTTCGTGAACCGGGAAGCATGAATATGCAAAACAAGCTGAGAAAGTGTCTGTAAAGGAGGCGAGGCCCGGACCTTCTAATTGTATCGCTCCGAACATTGGAATGCATAATCTGTAACATGGAAGAGTGGACGATGTTTGAATCTGGTAGTCAATTTGTATATTGCGGAGAGTGCAATCCCAACTGATTCGTAACTCTGTGTCCAGTTGTCACTACTAAGAGCTATTTTAGTATTCAAAATAATTTTTTAGATACTGTTATACAGGGAAAAAATAAAAACTAAAATAATTTTTTAGATACCGTTAGATACTTCATAGGGATTAACATCCGTAAACAATGGATATCTCCACCCCACCAGTCCTGCACTCCGTCTGTCAATTTCTATCTCGTGGAACTGGAAGTGTTGTTTGGAGGACACAGAACAATAGCAGTGCAATGTTGACTTAGCCAGTCCGCAGGTGCGCTTGTCAATTTGTATATCACAGAGCTCGGGGTGCTATTTGTAGGGAACGAAACAACTGAGGCCCAATTTTGAGCCCGCCCCCCCGACCAAGAACCTGCGATCCAAAATGCCGCTAGGTATGGAATGTGGAATTTGTACATGTTCTATAAAATATCATTTCCATATTTTATAGTCCCATAATACACAGGCACAAAATAAGGGAAAAAGGACGGAGAAGTTCGGAGTGGAATTCTAGATAATACATGAGAAGAAGAGAAGGGAAAAATAACCAAGTATCTCGCAAAAGAACATCTAGTGTTTTCTTATTAATGCAAATGCTTTTGAATGCCTGTTGAGTTCTCACTAGTTAACGAATAAAGTGCAGATCACAGAAGTATGTTTTGTACCACTGTGTCCACTTGCCACTAGTAAGAGCATTGCTGATGTATATGAGGAAGGATGCGAATTTGCTTGGGATGGAAAGCATCAACAGATACTTTCAACGGACTTAATGTATACAAGGAACCTACGTTGGAATTGTAGATCATGGATGTTTTGAGTGCAAGATGTATATAGCGGAATGATAAGCATCTCATTTCACAAGCGACATCGCCGCAGCAATGGACATAAAATTGGCTAAGTATGAAAAGGAACAGCGATTGGTCAGATCCGTCGTGCGAGGATATATATGGAGATGTTAATTCATGAATTGCAGATCACGAAAGTAACTTTCGTACCACTATGTCCACTTGTCACTGGTAAGACCATTGTTGATGTATGTCAGGAAGGACGTGAAGTTGCTAGGTATGCATATCAACAACAGATGCTTCGAACGAAGTTAATGTATACGAGGAACCCACGGTAGAATTGTAGATCACAGATGTTGTCAGTGCAAGGTGTATATAGTAGAACAATAAGCAGATGGGCTTGCAAGCACAGACCCTGCAGCAGCGGGCATAAAATTGGCTAAGTATGGAATGGAACAACGGTCAGTCAGATCTTTCTTGCGAGGATATAGATGGAGATGAAGACATGCCATCCTTTCATACATATAAACACAACTAAGTATAAAACTAGAAAGCCATAATGAATGGGAAAAGAAAATGGGAAAATAGATAAGTATCTGAGAGTCGGGAAAACTTTATTTTTCCGTTTATTGATGGAAATGTTTTTGAACCTCTACTGGCTTCTCACTAGTAAAAGAATTAAGTTCAAATCACTGAAGTTATTTTTATGTAACATGTATATGACGAAACAGGGGACATAGGGGCTAGATACCACGAACCTGGGGCCTGGTGTCCAGATAACTCGCTAAGTATTAGTCAAGACAAAGTTTTGATATCTATTTCAATAGTATTCATACTAGTATCTATCAATGCAGAAAGTTTTTGTATCTATCTGAATAGTATTCATACTAATATATATTAATGGATTTTTTTTGTTTCAAATGCAAATGATCTCCCAATTTTCAAGATGCTCTTCGGCTCGCAAATTTCGTTGAAACCAGGAAACTTTTGACTACAAGATGTACATAGCGCAACAAGGAACATGAATTTCCATTGTGATCTCAATGACATAAATTCCTTATCATCTATTCATCTTGTATTTGTTTCAATGACATCAACAAACGAGGGCTCTCCATAAACATCAATATCTAAATTAAATTAAAGGCAATCAAAATTTGATGTGACTTTAAATAATTAAATAATAAATTGCAAACTACGGAACTCCTAGGCTACAAGATGTATATGACAGAACACTGGACATATTTTTTTAATACCGCAAACCCAAACATAACTTCCTAAGCTTTGCCGAAGAGGAATTTTTCTGTATTTTTTCCAATAGTACTGATATTAGTATATATGCATCGATATTATCAAATAGAACAAGCTGCAATTCATCCAACATAATTCACACAAACATTGCGTCAACAGCTTAGCTTCCTTGTTGTAAATCATAAATTCATTCTATTTACGGAACCCGGAGAATGGGAGTAGAATAGGTCCTCCAATTTCTTTATTTAAATACAGAGTCGGCGCCACATAAGTATGGCCTATGAAAAAGTATTTTTAAATGTAAAATGTAAAGAAAGAACATACTAAGTTTTATTTAGATTGAAGTAGTGAGCAACACAAAGAAAATTTTGTCCTTCATGTTTAACGACACAAGGGAAGAAGGTAAAAAAATACAATTGAAACAAATACCAGAAATTGGAAAATACTATTAAGAAATAAACTGAAATTATTCTATATTCAAATAAGATGTGTTACAAAATACAACTGAGGCTATTAAAGATATGTACATTGATCAAGCTTCTTCACACTTTTCTTGACGTTCAAACTCTTTATTCCTAAAAAAAAGAATTGAATATCAATTTTGGGTTTTGTACTTAATCGGTGTTACGAAGTACATCTATCCTAGTTTTTTGAATACCTTTTTTCTTCTAGATATGGCCTGCTTGCAATGGATGCTTATTCAACATTCCATTCTTTGTCAAGTATTAATTTCCTTCTGTCATCAAAAAGTTGGGGTTTAAGTTGTTTTCTTTGCAATGTTCCTGAGCATTCACATCAGAGACAACTCAGAAATGTGATTCATTCCGATTTCAAAGTGAACGGAGTCATTTTATGTCACAACAGTTAAGGTAGGGGAAAAAAATTCAAGTATATAGTGACTGGTATTCTCCCTGTATTTGATCGTCTATTTGGTTGAGAAGCCTGCCTGAGGATTTGTATGTGGAACTTCTTTGCTTTATTACAGTAAATTGGAAGAAACGTCCAACTCAGATGAAAAATGCAAATCCATTGAAGTACATAAATTCTTCGGGCAGCTGAGGTGTGGCATGTGCATCAAATGTTGCAGAATGCATCAGAGTATATCTTTCCTCATATCGAGCGAGGTATGGCGGCCCATAGAAAGGTATGGAATGTTCGGAGGTGACACCTAATATGTGGACTCTATAACTACATCCAGAGGAAACCGAACAAACTTTGACAAAGAACATGGCTTTCTGTCAAGTCGGCTACCAGAGCCACATGCAGGTCATCAAAGTATGAAATAGAAACTCTTGTAGTGATAATATGTCGTTTTATCCACCCATATAGATTTTGTTACCAGCCTCTGAGGAAGACAAATACTTGTGCCATCTATACAATTCGATACAGTTGCCAAATCTGTGTTGTTGGAAGAAACTATATACTTAAATGAAGAATTATCTTATAGCTGACCTAAAAATCCATTACAATTCCCAACAATAAAACAAATAAGTTAAACAAACAAATTTCTAGGCAGCCTTTTCAACCAACCAAAGCATTAAACACAGGGAGAACACCAAACATACTTATTCTTTTTTTTTTGTCCTCTTTGAGATTCTCTTGTATAACAAACTTTTTTTTTACTCAAAGATCACGTCACATAAAACCAGTCTCTCTTCCTTCATCTGCCACTCGATAGCATCTCTAAGTTGTCTCACATGTCCATGACTAGGAACATTAGAACGAAGGCACCCTACACTGCAACTCTTTGATCATAGAGAGAAATGACAATAAGTATTTGAAAGAAAGGCTAGATGGTCCTCCGTACATTTTGTGTTGATTCCTTTTAATGACATATGTTCTCTATATTTTCAGTTATTAATGCCAATCTTTTTGAATATGTACACTGAATAGTGACTAGCAACACGTATTAAAATTCACATATCCGAACAACACGTATTAAAATTCACGTATTAAAGAGGAACATGACGTGAAGGCATATGTAGGTGACATGTTCGTGAACTATGCTGAAGCTTTTAAGAAAAATAAAATTGCACAAGAAAAATAAATAAAATAAAAAGTATTTTCGCCAATTCAAAATGCAGGAAAAAAGAAATTAGCAGATCCCATAATATTCGGTTGTCTATTCATTTTAATGGAAGATAACCTCGATCTTTTCAGTTATTAAAGACCATTATTTCGAAATGCACAATATTAAAGAGGGAAACGATGTGAAGGCCTCTATGGGCGACACGTTCGTGAACTATGTTGAATCTTTTAAGAAAACTAGAACTGCAGAAACAAAAGAAAAAAAAAAACACTATTTTCGCAACTTCAAAATGCAGGTAAAAAGAAATTGCCAGATCCCATAATATTCGTCTGTCTATTCATTTTAATGGGAAATGTCCTCGAGCTTTTTAGTTATTAAAGACCATCATTTCAAAATTGACAATATTAAAGAGGGACGTGACGTCAAGCCCTCTGTGGGTGACACCTTCGTGAACTATGTTGAAGCTTTTAAGAAAAACTAAAACTACAGAAGCAAAAAAAAAAAACCCAAATTCAAAATGCTGGAAAAAAGGTGCTTTCATAAGTAAGGCACTTTAGTACTCAATGTTCTTCAAATTCAATGAAATTTTTGTTATTTGAGTAAAGGGGAAAAAACATCTGACAACCTAGAAGGAAGGCCATATATGATGGATAACTCATTGGTAGAAGCCATAGAGAGAATGCGAATTGAGTATCTAATAACCATGGAACTATGTTCCATTTGAGTCTTCAGCGCTCCCTGCCTGTTCAAAATAAAAAACAAGCAAGGGTTGAATATTATCTCGTCTATTTATTTTAATGGGAAATGTCCTCAAGGTTACGAGTTATTAAAGCCCATCTTTTCGAACCTATCTGGTCAATTCTGACTTTTGAACGCATATTTAATGTGTATTGGGAAGCATTGAATGTAGCGGGGATGGAGCCCTATGTAACAGAAGTTACTACTATTTTTTTAGTTTTTGTCGACAAGTGTATGTAGAATGTACGTAAATAAAGTTAATTCTTGAATGCTATTTTTTTTGCACATGAGCCCTTGAAATTCAAATAGTCCGCAAGTCCGATTGTCTATTTGTATATCGTGGAACTATCCATGATATTTGTAGAACATAGAACAACAGTGGCCGAAGTTAGAGCCCACCATCCCGAGAACCTGTGATCCAAAAAATGCTTACTATTTCTTTTGTGTGTTTTTTTTTTTACCATGGTATGTAAAACAACGTACGTAAAGTAAATTATTTCGACAATGCTAATTGTTTTGGACATGACGACCTTCAAATTCAAATAGTCTGCAAGTCCGATGGTTAATTTGTATATCTAGGAACTCTTTGATTCTCAATTTTCAGCCGCCCACCACGAGAACCTACAATGCAAAAACTGGCTAAGCATGGGATGAGGTCTCTGTGCATTCTTTATATATCTACTTTACAAAATTACATATTTCCTATGTTTAATTTATGTTGTCTAGGAAACCTATAATTTGATAAATTTCAATGTCTTATGTCCAGGAGCCCTTCTTTTAAAGAAAACTAATTCAGAAATGCTAATGTATACACCATAGTTCGATACCACCTATCCCCTAAGTTGTGTCGATAAAACTGGCTAACTATGCAACCGAACGACGGTCAGTCAAAATGATCATGGAACTCTCTATGCTATTTGTACAGCGCGAAAGAACAGAAACCCATTTTTCAGCTTGCCACCCCGAGAATCCACGATCATTAACCTAGATGTTCAAGAAACCTATAACTTCATAAATTGCATTCTCTTCTGTTCAGGAGGTTTTTTCTTAAAGAAAACTAATCTGGGAAAGCTAATGTATAGACCACACATGACTTGTCATAGGATGCAACTGAACTACAGTCGCTTGGAATGACCACGGAAGCGCGAGAAAGTAGAGTCAAACACAGTTTACAACAAGAAAGTAAAAGGGAGAGAAGAGCTATATCTCCCACACAACAAAAGGCAATTTCATAACTATGAAACCGTAGTAACACAGAATCCATGGAAAAAGCATCGACAGTTATGAAATATATTTTGAGCTCGACAAAATCTGCTTCAAAGCATAACATATGCAATTGGCATCATCTGCAATTCTTTAATCTGTTATTTTATCTTAATAAGCCCAATTTTCATCCCGCCAGCCCCAGAAGCCGCGATCATTAACCTATGTTGTCAAGGAAACCTATAATTTTATAAATTGCATTCTCTTATGTCCAGGAGACCTTCTTTTAAAGAAAACTAATTCAGCAAAGATAATGTATACACCGAACATGACCTTTCATAGTTAGATAGAACCTATTCGCGAAGCCGCATCCATAAAACTGGCTAAGTACACAACCGAATGGCAGTCGCTCAGAATGACCATAGAAACTTGACTAACTAGAGTCAAGCGCAGTTTACAATAGGAAAGTAACAAGTAGAGAACAACAATATCTCCCACACAACAAAAGGCACTCTCATAACTATGAAACCATAGTAACACAGAATCCATGGAAAATGCATCGACAGTTATGAAATATGTTTCTAGGCTGACAAACCCTGTTTCAACGCGTAACAAATGTAGTTTACATCGCCTAAAATACTTTAGTTTTTTATTTTATCTTAATAGTATTCTATGCAAACCGAAGTGAAAAAAAATGTAACCAGATATCCAATCGCAGATGCAACATCCCAACATTGCAAACCCTGGGCAAACAAGAAAAAGCACTGTTAGGACCACACAATGTACCCTTTTTGCCCATACTTTTTGCCATTGTTATACTCTTCATCACCTATATTTAGACTTATACTATCATTTCACCTGATCAATCCAAGGTACACAACGTCCTTTCTCATTACTACATGTTTAATTTGTTTTGCATGATATTTTACATCACTCTCGTACTTAACCATTGATTAGAAGTACATAAGTGTCCATAATTGCAGAATAGTATTCAAGGCCGATGCTGAAACACAGAACTATCTAAAGTCGTTGTTGAAACGATGCTGAAACACGGAAGCTGCTACACAGTCCGAGAATGCATATGCTGAAACACAGAAGCTGCTACACAGTCCGAGGACGCACATGCTGAAACACGGAAGTTGCCACACAGTCTAAGGTCACATATGCCGAAACACGGAGAAACTACATAGTTCGGGGATGCAGACGCTGAAACACGGAGCTGTCACTTAGTTCAGAAGTGCAGATGCTGAGACACAGAGGAGACCGCCACGATGCTGAAACACGAGCCCTGACAGTTAGCAG
>CBVK0102405618.1:0-13171 GCA_900067695.1 Picea abies
GTATCTGATTTAAATTTGAAAATAATGAATGTGATGAGAGAAAAACATAAAGTTATCAAACAAATCAAGGCATCAATGATAGAAGAATCTCACTTTTCTACAGAAGAAGAGAATAGATGAGAAAGCTTTAATTAAGCATAAAACATAGCAATCTAACTAACTCAAAGGTATTGTATTTTCTAATAGCAAACAGAGAGGAAAATATGTAAGCAATAAGATAACTAAATGAAACATATAACCACAGTAGATGTTATACTAAGTTGTGATTAGGCATTCATCAAAGATATATGAATAAAGATGTTGAAATATGAAAGAACAGAAGAACGCATAACTCAAAATCGACAAAATATGGAGTCTCTCATCTACACTTGTATTAATTCTCAAAGAGGAGAGATTTCTCTATTACAATCGATGAGAAGCAAACCTTATTTTAGTCTTTTGAAAATATATTTATACAAAAGGTTACCAACCCTAGGTGGTTGGAATTCTCCTTATTTCTAGATAGTAATGGTTACAAAATGAAAACCTAAATCATTAAACTTGATGCTTTTCTATCTCTCTCTCACACCGACAAAACATATATGCATATGTTACTTCATTGATTCTTTGAAGTACATCCTTCACCTTTCTTGAGACATTTGACACATCTACTTAGGAATTGTACTAATAGTCTTGAAGTTTATGTCACATCTTTTTCCTAAAAATGATACAACTTTCTCTTTAATTGTGGCAACCTGTCTTCTATCCTTTGATCTTCATAAGTCATTAACTATAACTGTAAATTTGGCTTTACCAGCCATCTATCTATTTGAGCAATGTCAACCCGCTTTAGCTATGAAATTTCAATATGAGATTCCTTTAATCTCTCTTTGATGTCAAGTTGATGTTTTACAATGTTGATTTGTCCTAGTATCTTAGAACAATCATCCTTTGCAATGCCTAGTGATTCTTTGTTTAGCAAATCAAAAACCTCTTCACAATCCTCTTTTATTTCTTTGGCCATTATTTTACTCTCGACTATATTAGCCTCCCATGCTTTCAATACTATATCACCTCTGATTTTTTCTGCAATAGTCAATCTGGAAGCTACAGGTACTCCTTCTCTAGCCGATGACACAACCACTTTTTGAGAGGTGGTTCGAGTTGCAGTAGCCTCTCCTTCTTTGAAACTGATATTATATAATGATTGATTTACTTCCTAAAAATGATTTTGGATGATATCTACCTTATCCAAAAGGATTTGTTGTGCTATTTCTAGCTTCTTTATCACTTCTGATGCTTGAGATTGAAACATTGCTATATCCATAACCATTTTCTCAATGGAACTTACCTTGTTTTGTAATTGTTTAACCTACTCATCTTGCTAGACAAAACTTGACTTGAGCAGTTGGATTTCTTGTCTATCGGAGGCTCTATCCTTTTCAGGTCCTTTATTGACCTCATCTCTGATATTCTTCTCTGTATTCCTTATTCTGTCTCGCAAATGACTTATCATTTGATTTTTCTACTTCAGGCTTTCCCTTAGATTATCAATTGAGAATAAGTTTTTTGTTGCAAAAGCTCCCAAAGATCCTGCTACCTCTATAGAAAAGTCTTCATCTTCCGAATGTTTTCCATACAATAATACTCTATGATTTTTTACCATTTCACCCTCTTTCTGGTTCATTTCTTTCTTTACCACAACTTTCCTTTTATTACTAAAAAATAAATCAGTAGGAGGTATTTCTTCCATAGGGATCAGTGTGATATCTCCTATGAATATTACCTCTGCATTAGTGTTTCCTATGGTGAACTGTAATGGCGTGATAGACTCAATGGGGCTGTCGATTTCTGTGGATAATTGTTTTATGGCTACATCTATAGTTTATTTATCATGTGAAGACAATGGCTTATCTTCACCTTTCTCTTTTAATGTTTTTGATTGATCTTTGGACTGGTCATTAGATACCTCTGTTGTTGGGATATTATTTTTCTGATTCGAGATATCAGAACTATCTGGGTTTTCTCAGACTTCTTGTTTGCTAGATCTCTCGACCTCTAGATTCTGGGTCTCTATTTGTTGTGTAGCAGGATCCATTAGGTTTTCCCCTTGTAATACTTTCAGAATATTGCTTCTTCAATGATTTTGGAAACTGTAAAAATCAACCATTTTACTAGGTGGTAGATCTTGAACTCGGTTCAAAACTTCTTGGTAAGATCTTACCCCTCGGAACATTTCATCCTTAGGGGACTCCTCATGTTCATATATTTTAAGATTGCAACTGGCCATATGGTTTTCCATGACCTTTTGTGGGTCGTTCTTCTAGAATTCAATGTTAACCATATTTATTTCTTCTAAGGCCACAGCCTCCACCTTGGAATGACTGAAATCTAACAAGGCAAATGAACCAATAGGCAAAGGAAAAGATGGCCATACCTTTTTCTACACAGCTTTGAGCTCTTTTCTAATCCCACCAAGTATTGTTTGTCGTGCAACCTCGCAACATACCAGTCGGTCTGGTAAAAATTGTGGTAATGCATATGGGGGAATTGAACAGCCGAAAACTTTGATATATATGTACCAGTCTGCCACTTTACCCAGGTTAACCATAATGCTGTCATAAATTCTAGGAGGTGGGTGACCAAATATAACAATATGCATCAACACCACTACCCAATTAAATATTTCATAAAAGAAATATTTTTCCTTGTCTTCCCAGAGTTTTGAATGATAATCATGAATTGGTTCTGCACTATCTAGAGTCCAAATCCACCTCATCAGGGGGAAAGGCGTCATGAAACAAATGGGGTCCATAATATAGGCTGACATGAATAATGAATTCGGTTTCCCTTTGTCTTTCTTTGTTTGGTATTCTGTAATTTCATTGGCCAAACTATCCGACAATATCTTGGCCTAGTCCAAAGAATAGCCTTCTGCCACTTTGTGTATAATAGGTACCCATGGTAGAAAGAAATGGGTCGTGTTCTCTTTTCCATAGAGTCTATATATCATCATGTCTATATACATGAAATGATGTTCTAGTGATGAGATTGAATATATGCCATTAGAATCAGCTTTGAACTTTTCAGGGCATGAACACCAATCCTTGATCAAATTGGAAAGACTCTTTCTGTATTGATCACACTCCTTTTTGTTTAAATTCACTAAGAAACTGGTATTGCAAATGCAGTTTGGTGTTGTAGACAATTTATACATCACCTGTATGTGTTCCAAGTGAAATGACCCAACAACTACCTTCTTAGAGTTGAATATAGTTCTAGTTGGGATATCCACATGATCCAGTGCCTATCCAATCACTTCAGTGTAGGGTAAAATCCTTGGCCTTGTTGCTACCTTATGAAACTCTACCTGATTGATAATCTTATATTTTGTAGATAAGTTATTCTTTTCATTGTTTCTTGAATAATCAGGGTAGTTTACCACTTCATATTGTATGGTGTAGAACACATGCATCCAGGTTTTGACTATGCTTATACTTCTGGGTGAAGTATCAGAAATAGCATCTTTGTTCTGGCCATAACTTTCGCCAGTTGCTTTAGGCGCTTTCCGTGGAGCCATCATATCAAATTTCAGATTTCTATTACCTGTTACAGAGACTAAGAATGTAGAAAACTAGTTATTTCACTAAGCCATCTCTATGAAAACAAGAATTTAATTCATAACTAAAAACTCTTTTTACCTTAAACGCATAAACCATGCGTATACCTTCACTGACAACGTGT
Source organism: Picea abies (assembly GCA_900067695.1). NCBI lineage: Eukaryota > Viridiplantae > Streptophyta > Pinopsida > Pinales > Pinaceae > Picea > Picea abies. The sequence continues at coordinate 3,724 of CBVK0102405618.1, forward strand.
TTAATTTCTTTAATAAAAAATATTTGGGTGTTAAAATCAAATCTTATTTGGAATCATTTTCATAAATCAGATATTAATATCATTAATGGTCAATACCTCGGGAAAAGAACAAAATTTGAAAGTATCCAAGTTATTATTAAGCAATAGATTAATTAGAATATAATCCTCATTTAGTACATTAATTAATCATGCTTATCATTTAATCAAGTTTCGACGTTTCTTATCTCGGGGATCCTTATAACAGTTTAAACTAAGACTTACGAAATGAGAAGTCATGATAGATTTAATTAAGTATAATCATTTTAACTCTTCTAATTAACCGTGATTTAATTTAGGATGGAGGGGTTTCGGGTATCAGGACTTCAAAAGTTTTTATATGTAAGAGCTCCTGAATCGTGAAGTCGCGATGATATTTACTTATCGTTAATATTTATCAATCTTTAATTAAACTGGCTTAATATTTAATACTTTCATGAATTCGAGTATTGGGACTTCGAAGATGCTCAATGTTGAACCTTGGTACTTCGTGAAACCCCGAATTCCAAAATTTTGGAAGTAAACCTTTATATAACTTGATTCATTAATAAATAGGTGGCTCCATAATCTCTTAAGAATTTTAGACCATTGGATTAATCAGAAGGCTTCACTTGATGGTGATTATCCAAGTGCATTTTTTTGTGTTTTTATTTAAACAAAAATGAAACTTATTTTAGTCTAAATTTTAGAAAAATATGTATGTTTCAACATAGGATCCATCTAGGGATCTCCTCTCTCTGAGGACGAGAAGAATAGTAGACCAAGTGCCTTTATTGGGTAAATGGAGTCATTATTGCATTTCTATGAAACACATATGAAGAAGACACAAATAAGGATTTTAGAATTTCATCCTTATCTTTGAAAACTTTCAAAACTTAATCATTCTTTGATTCTCGAGTTAGTCTTATCAATGGCTTTCCTTACCTAAAACTGACTTCATATTTGTATAAGATAATCAAAACAACCTTAATCATTATACCAGGGTTTATTTGATTTTGTTCGCATCAAGGTAAAGTAATTTCAATATTTTAAGTTAGGGAGTCCCTATCTAGCTTAGAATGTAGATCTAGTAAAAAAGAACTAGTTACTAGAGAACCTTATAACTCATGTATAACAACCTAGCAGATATTTTAGACATTGCTTCACTGCCAGCGAGCCTGTTCAGTACCCCGGTGAAGTTATCAGATTTCCAACATTGAATTTTCTTTCACCACTTCAATTAGTAATTTAGCATTTAAATGCTAAGATGAGGGAAATCACTTAATGAATTTCCTTTCATCATCTCTTTTGGACTAGATGGGGGCAATCATTTTATGAATAGATGAGGGAAATCATTTAATGAATTTCCTTTCATCATCTCTTTTGGACTAGATGGGGGCAATCATTTTATGAATTTAATTTCACCATCTGTCTTGTTTCAAAACATGAAGTGGGGGAAATCAATCGCTATGCACCATACTCGGGAAGATATCTGTTTATAATTTTACAATAGAGGTCTATCAACTCACTTTGATTACTCTGGACTAATCCTTCTCTGACCTTCAAAACATCTTCTCCTTCAAGGAAGTTCTCAAGGAGAGTTCTTATTTTTTGGGGGGGACTTTCCTTGAGAAAAACTAATCAATTTAATCATGTTATAAGAACTATGATAGTTAGGATTAACCTAGACATACTTTCAATTCAGTTAAAGTTAGAGGAATTATAACAATATTTACCTATTCTCGTTTTGAAGATTTGTTTACGAGTTTACAAAATTAAGGTTAGACCTTTCTCCTTTGTGAAGCTCATGGGATGATATCAAGAATCATGTAAAGATATAGCTTGAAAATGAACAGGGGAATAGAAATAAGTTCAATATGTTCTATTGTAGGTACATTCATTCTTAAACAAGCTTCTTACTCAACCTTTGAAACTTTTCTTTAAAGTCTTTTTATTTCTTATATTTTTTATTTATTTTTTGGTTCAGAGAAAATTTAAAAAAAATTAAAAGTAGCTTTCATTTCTCCGATTAAATATTTTGTGATGATATTAGTAAACATAAGATTTTTTTCTTACTAATTAACCTCTCCTAGAAAATTTTAATTTAAGTTTACAAGACAAAAGTTCATACCTCAGAATTTGTTTATACTTCCAGCCAAGCAGACTACTAGTTTATTACCTGTTTCGAGAGAAATTTAATGCGAGTATCTATGCATGTCACCTTTTTGATATCTCAAGTTAATGAAAACATGATAGCTCTCAGGAACTCTTTTAGATTATAAACCTACTTATTTCATTTTTGATTTTTTTTTTTTTGTTTTTTTTTTTTTTTTTTAATTGAGTAACCTATTTCTATTTACAGTGAAAATAACAATAAAAATTTACCGAAGGAAAGGTAATTATAAAAAAAACATGAAACAAAACCGGTATGTACAATGAGAGTTTGGAAACGTATTGCTACATGAAATGCTTTAGGTAATGCCCATTGATAGGGGCATTAAAAATCTTTACGTCGAGATTTTCTAACAAAAAGACATTATTTCCTTCAGAGGTTGTAATTTTGTATGGTCCACACCAGATCTGGTCAAACTTACCATGCTGTAATTTTGTATGGTCCACACCAGATCTGGTCAAACTTACCATGCTTCCTAGCATCTTCTTTCATGGCTTCCCATTTTAGAACCAAATCACCAGGGAGAAATTCCCTATCTTTGTCTTTTTGATCAAATAAGAATTTCATGTTATCTTGATATTTCTGTGGTTTTTCATCTACTTCAACCCTATTTTGCTGAACTTTAATCAATTGATTTATCTACTGGTAATGTCATTTGGATCTTATTTTGAGTCTTGCCAGAGTTTAATTACTGGAAACAATAGATTTATGGGTAAAACAATGTCAGTACCATATACCATCTGAAATGGAGACATTCTGATTGACCATTTTGTGCCTATCCTATTATCCCATAAGGCATATTTCAAATGTACATGTCATGCTTTCTTATTTTCAGTCAATACTTTTTTAATTATAGTGATCAGGCTTTTGTTAGATGACTCGGATAATCCATTTTCCTATGGATAGTAGGTTGTGGAGTGTCCTAGTACAATGTTGTACTTTTGACAAAAAGTTATCATGACCATGGATTTGAAAGCTTGAGAATTATTAGTAAGTATTTTTCAAGGACAACCAAATATTGATAGAATATTCTCTTCCAAAAAAATGATCACCACTGCGTCTGTTGAGTTTCGCATAGGAATAGCTTCCACCCATTTAGTAAAATAGTCTGTAGCAGTCAGAATCCATTTATGTTGAGCGCTTGAGTGTGGATGAATTTTACCAATAAAATCAAGACTCCATTGTTAAAATGGAGCTTCAGTTTTAACTGGAACAATTGACAGGGGTTACAAGTTCTGACTTTAGCATTTACATCATTGAATAATTTCGGCCAATAATATCCATATCTTAAGATTTTGTGAGTCGTTTCTCTCCAAGCATGGTATCCTCCACGTACTCCGTAATGGAATTCATTTATAAATTTTTCTTTTTCGGATTCTACTAAACAACTTAGTAAGAAACCCAAAGGATCCTTCCAATATAAATGACCATCTACAATACAATATTTCACAGTGTGTAACTTCAATGTCCTATATTTACATGTGGTTAGGTCATTGGGGCATTGAAGGGTCAGTAGATAAGAAAAAATGTTGTTATACCAAGCTAAAGAAGATAATTTTTCTAAAATTTCAGTTGCGGGTACAGTAACATCAAGTTCGTCTATCTCTAAAAATTCTTTATACTCCCGCATATGATTTATTCTGAGGGATTTTAAATTTTATTCAGCCAATAATTTAGCCAAGCCCTAACCTTTAACAAGTTTAGCCGGTTTAACTTCTAGGTCGAACTCCTGAATTTTGGCTAACCATCTGCCCCTCCTTCCATCATTATTAGGTTGAACCAATATATCCTTAACAGAACCGGTGGGTACATACGCAATAATCTTTGAATGTAGTACATAGGATCTGAAAGATTTGAGGGCTTTCACCATCACATAAGATTTCTTTTCCAATATATCATATTTTAGCTCATCGTCTCTGAGACTTTTCCTAAAGAACGTAATTGGTTGCTCCAAACCCTCATCATTCTTTTGTAACAGTACGGCTACAATAGTATGTTTAGAAGCAAATAAAAAAATCAATAATTCTTTCATATAATCTGGGCTTGCTGGTACTGATGCTTCACTTGTGACCTTCTTAATATGTTAGAATGACGCCTTGTCCTCTCTTTTCCACTTGACCTTCCTTTCTTTCTTGAGCATATCTGTAATAAATTTCACAATTTCAGTGAAATTCAGGATGAATCTTCTCAAAAAATTATTTTTCCTAAGAATGACTGAATTTATTTTCTATTCCTAGGAATATTAATAGTATCTATAGATTGAATAATTTTTGGGTCAATTTTAATTCCATCCCTAGATACTATGTGGCCCAAAAGTTTACCTTCCTGCATTGCAAAATGAGATTTTTTGGGGTTCAGAGACAAACCAAATTTGTGACATTTTTCAAAAGTCTACTTGAGGTGTACTATATGTTCTGCATCAGATTTAGAAAAAAAAGTTAGATCATCAAGGTAAATAAAAACAAACTTATCTCTTTCACTGACAAAGGCAATTTCCATAGCTCGTTGGAAAGTTGCTCTTGCATTCATTAAACCGAAAAGCATTTTATCATACATAAAGGTACCCCAACGGGTAGAGAACACAGATTTCTCTTTATCATCTTCATGTACTGCAATTTGATTGTAGCCCAAAAATCCGTCAATCATAGACATTCTATTTGCTCCAACTACTTTCTCTAAAATTTCTCTTTATCATCTTCATGTACTGCAATTTGATTGTAGCCCAAAAATCCGTCAATCATAGACATTCTATTTGCTCCAACTACTTTCTCTAAAACGTGATCCATTTTAGGCAATGGATAACTGTCTTTTAGTGATGATCTATTTAAATTTATGAAATCTATGCACAGTCTAATTTCACCATTTTTCTTTCTTACCAGGACTAAATTAGCTACCCACTCGGAGTATCTGAGTGGGACAATGATCTTGGCATCCATAAGTTTCTTTACTTCTTTTTCTATCACAGGCAGTAATGTAAGATTTATTTGTCTGAGCTTCTACCTGAATGGTTTGACACCTTGTTTCAAGGGAATTTTGTGTTCCATTATGGTGGTATCATAAGTTCTTAATTCATCATAGGACCAAGAAAAAACATATTTATATTGTTTGATAAACTCAACATATTTACTTTTTATTTCAGGAGGAAGGTACTTATATAATTTTACCAACCTAGGATTTTCTTTGGTGCCTATATCACAATCTTCAACTTCTTTTGGCTGAGGCTGTAAAGTAGATTTCAAAGAAATGTTGCCATGATTAAATAACCTCTCCAAGGGGATCAGACCTTTTTGGATATAATTATTTTTCAAAATAAGAATATGATGATTAACAATCTTATCCTAAAACTCTTGAACATATTCTCCTTTCTGCATAATCCAAGCAGGGTCACTCTGATTTTCTTGGTCGATATTTATTTCGGCAAAGTCATCCACCATTTCTAGGAATTGCCTGATTTGTTCATCATCCTTGAAAATCAACCAATGTTGAATATTATTTGGTATGGAAGGTCTATGCCTCATCTCTATATGGTATTTAAGCTTGAAAACCATCGGAGGCAGAAACATTGAAGCTGCTTTGGCCAATGAATTTGCTCGTTGATTTCTATTTTGGGGATGTAGTGAACACTAACCAATGAGAAGAAACTCTCGATCAGATCCTAGGAACAATTTCTGTAAGACCCCAATATTGGGTGCTTAGCCTGGTACTGACGATTAATTTGTTTAATAATTAGTTCTGCATCACCATATACTTCTAAGTTCTTAATTTTCAATTTCCTGACAACTTCTAATCCTAAGACCAAGGCTTCATATTCACACACATTGTTAGTGTAATCTATGTCCCACTATAACCTGTAATAAAAATGAATAATAAACTCATTGTCGGGTGCCACAAACAACACTCCATCTCTTGCTCCTTCACAAGATGAAGCACCATCAAAATACATTTTCCAAAATTCAGTGCTATGTACATCTTTATTTTTTTTTTCTTTTTTTTCATTTTCTTTACAATCTTCTTATATACATTCATTTAAATCATGATCAATGGATAAAATACAATTTCCTAAATCTTGATCTACAATATAAACAGGGTAGTTATTTGTTTTCAGTGTATCGCTTACTGTAAATGCCAACCTTGTTTCTCTGTACAAGAGGGTGAACTTTCCATCGAAGATCGGTATTGTGGTGTATGTCATGTTGAGTTGGAGGGATCCTCCAAGTTTGTCACTCCAAGACCTAGATAACAACATGCCATACTTTGGAGGTATATCAACAACAACCACATCCATCAGGCAAAGTCATCCACCATTTCTAAAAATTGCCTGATTTGTTCATCATCCTCGAAAACCTACCAATTGTTGAATATTATTCGGTATGGAAGGTATATGTCTCATCTCTATATGGTATTTAAGTTTGAAAACCGTAGGAGGCACAAACGTTGAGGTTGCTTTAGCCAATGAATCTGCCCATTGATTCTCAGTTCTAGGGATGTAATGAACATTAAACGATGAGAAAAAATTCAGGATTAGATCCCAGGCACAATTCCTATAAGATCTCAACCTTGGGTGTTTAGCCTAGTATCGACGATTAATTTGTTTTATGATCAATTCCTCATCACCATAGACTTCTAAGTTCTTAATCTTTAATTTCCTAGTAGCTTCTAGTCCTAAGAACAAGGCTTCATATTCACATATATTGTTAGTGTAATCTATGTCCCACTATAACCTGTAAGAAAAAGGAATAATAAACTCATCATCGGGTGCCACAAACAACACTCCTGCTCCTGCTCCTTCACAAGATGAAGCACAATCAAAATACATTTTCCAAACTCCAGTACTATATACATATTTATTTGTCTTTTCTTCTTTTTCTTTTTCTGTACAATTTTCTTCTACACATACATCTAAATCATCATCAATGGATAAAATACAATTTCCTAAGTCTTGATCTGTAATATAAACAGGGTAGTTGTTTGGGTTCAACGGATCACTTACTGTAAACGCCAACCTTGTTTGTTTGTACAAGCGAGTGAACTATCCACCGAAGATCGGGATTGTAGCGTATGCCATGTCGATTTGGAGGGATCCTCCAAGTTTGGTGCCCCAAGACCTGGATAGCAACATGCCATACTTTGGAGGTATATCAACAACAACCACATCCATCAGAACACTTTTTACAGGAATCTGTGCAAGATTAACTACTAAATATTTTATCATACCCACACATTTAAATTTTCTCGAATCAAAATAATACAAATCTCCGTATGGTCGAGTGATTTTGAGACCAAGTCTATCCATAATAGCTTTGGGCATCACAATATGAGAAGCTCCAAAATCCAACATGCAATTATGGAGCAGGTGATCATGCATAGTTAGGGTAATATAGAAAGGAGCGATAGTATCTCTGGCACCTTCAAAATGTGGACCAAAAATTATATTAGGCTTATCATCTTCTAGATTTATAACGTCACCCTGGCTTTCATTATCCAAAAAATTAATCATTTTAGTGATTTTATTTTTGTATATAGGATTTTTGGCCAGTTCAACCAGAGGGACAGGGATTTTGATTTTATTAATTTCATTTTCTAGACTGAAATTTCCTGTTGTCTTATCAACTTCTTTGGTTTGGATTTCTATCTCCTTTTTTTCTGGTTTATTAACTTGTGTTGCTTTTCTTTCAGTTGTTTTTGTTTCTACCATGGGAATTTCCACCTTTCTACTATTAATAACTAGTGTTTCTACTGGATTTGTCTTGGTAGACTGTGTATCAACAGTCTTGGTTTTAACAGTCTATTTTTCAGCATCTTTTGGAGCTGGGCCGTTTGTTTCCCCTCTCGGAAAATTTTTGTTCGGTGGGGCAGTTGTGATGTTTCTTATTCTAGGCCTTAGATTAAATTTTTGTTGGAGTTCAGCCATTATATTATCAATGATTCCTTGATAAGCCGAATCCTCTGTAATATTTCTATTCACATCATTTTTAGACCCATATTCTATATTTAAAGATTTTTCATAATCTTATATTGTTAAATAAGGTTCTTGACGATCATCGTCAAAATTATTTATATCTTCTTCTAACTCCTCAAAATTTGTCTTATCCTCTCCCCCTATAAAATTTTCACTTTTGAAAGGGGCTTGAATCTTTTGTTCTTCATTCTTGATTTGTCTTTGTTGTATTTGAGGGTTAGGATTCCTTCTGAAATTATTTCTAGGGAACTGATCATTCTTTGATTGTTCCAATTCCATTCTCAAGATTTTATTTGACAATTCTTTGATTATTTTAGCCATGTTGTCCATCTTATCTTTTGAGGATCTTCCAACTTCGAAGGGTCCTGCTTGTTCCCTGAATCGCCCGGTTTCTTTATTTCCCGATTCAAATAAAAAATTTTATTTTCCCGATGCCATCATGTTTGATTCAATTTCTATAGCGTCGTCCTACATTTTAGTGAGATCGACAGATCTCCTTTCTCTTAACAATAGAGAAAAATATGGATAAAAAGTTGCAACAAAAGTTACTTTCACCGCAGGTTGGGAAGGTTTAACCTCCGCTGGAATATTTTTATATAATTTATTAAATCTTTGAGTAAACTCAAGAAATGATTCAGAATTTTTATTTCTAAAGGCTCCAAACTCAGTTAGATAATAGATATGATCTTTCCTTTCTCCCCATTCTCAGATAAAATAATTTTCCAACTCATCATACGATCCTATGGATCCTGCCGGTAGTCCTCGGAACCAGGTTCTCACCTGTCCTTTGAAATTTTGAACTAGGAGTATTGAATAAGCATCCTTGTTTTCAATACCTATAATGTGAGCAAATTGATCAAAGAAATTAATGTGTTCAGTCACGGTTAAATCCCCCTCTCCTGTGAATTTCGATAGGTTTTTCATATAATTTTTAGGTAAATCATGGAGAGGGACTCGGAGGACCAAAGGAGCATACCTAGAAGCTACTTTGGAAACGATTCTAGGGGTGGGGGTAGTACTTGAGAACCTCCTCCTCCTCCTCCAGCACCACCACCACCGCCTACAACACCACCTCCAGCACCACCTCCTCTGGTCACAGCCATTGATAATTTAGAAGGTGAAACTTGGAGATTATAGAGAAGACTTTTAAATATGTGTGGTGACCTTTTGGTTGCATCTAGATAAAGTGGAATGGTTTCAGGGAACTGACCGTTGGGGGACAGGAAATTTGAAAATAGGGAACTGGAGAATGAGGACTGGTTTCTTCGGACTCACAGGATGTGTACACAGGAGAACCAACA
>CBVK0102407766.1:0-11767 GCA_900067695.1 Picea abies
ATTTCCGTTGTGTATATGAATTAGTATGAAACGCTATTGATTGTTAATTATGGCAGTAACTCATATGAATACTCTGTTAGAATGTGTTTATTTGTTTAAATGCATGTGAATTATATAATACCTGTACGCGTTATGTACCAAGTGGTGTTAAAGTTTCTTTCTAAGAGCGATTAAGCCATGGTAGCCTGAAAAGGGAGCGCTACAGTCGACGCAATCTGAGTCGTTGATTGTCGAAACTTGAGAGTCGTTAGTTCTAAGTAGTGGACCTGCCAAAGAGATCGTCGTCGAAATGAGGCAGTTTGGGTAAATGATATCTTATAGGAGATAGACACTGACGACGACGAAGAAATTTTTTGTGAATTCGAAACTATTGAGTAGTAAGCCAGGGGGAAAGTTCCACATTGATGCCACTTTAGTGCCACATCGGATAGCAGAAGTGTAAGGAGCCACATGGTAGAGAGGTGGATTCATCAATACGAGTCTGAAAACTTCGAGAGGCTGTAACTTTTGATCCTGAATTCAGAATTGGGTGTGGTTATAGTTGTTGGAAATCTCTTGGCGAGAATAATCCATCTACAAGATTAAAATCTAGAGATAAAGGAATTGGTGAAAGAGGAATCTTTAACATCCCACCAGCCTAAGAAAGGGTTAGGTGGTCGAGCGTGTTACAACTACAACCCATAGATCTCGATCTATGAGAAGATCCTACATCTTGAACTTCCACATCTCAAAGTTAGTGCCATTAAACATTTCCATTTATAATCTAACTATGTTCGTCATTTCATTGCAACAAGATTTCCTTATGTGCAATCTCCAACTCAGACAACGATTAGATAAAAAAATATCGTCTCTAACAAATTGGATCTGAGGTGATCAAACTCTAATATCAAATGAAAGAAAGCACAAGTGTGGAATACGCTTCCTACACTAATCCATGAGAGAAAATGTGTAGAAACTAACAAAATAGAAAAAACAATTGTACACAAAATAAACAACAAACCATTTACAACACAATGTCTTTCTGGAAAAAAAAAACCCATACTCTAAACAACAGTCAATGTATTATTCATAAACTAAATGATTACACTAGAAAGTCTTTATGCTCTCAACTAGAATGTACTAAATGGTTACACTACAAAGTCTTTGTGCTCTCAACTAGAATGTACTAAATGATTACACTACAAAATGTGCTCTAAACCAGAGTTTTCAACACTGATTAGATTAATTCTGAAGAAATTTCAATAACATAACAGATGAAAAAGATAACAAGTTCTCCTCTCTCATTCAAATTAGACTGAATTAATAATTAATTAAAAACAATTGTTTAAGTAAAAGAAGACATTCTTACAAAGTATTCTGATTCTTCTGTCATTGTGTCATAGGACTGACAGTTCTCCAAAAACGTTTCCGTCGTAGCAGTCAGGGCTCTCCAAAAACAGTGAAAATACGAGAGTTGGAGCCATCGTAAATCAATTTTCAAGGATCTGACCTCTTTGCACGGATCAGAGCGAGCAAAAATAATCGAATTCTCAGTCAGTGTTACCTTAAAACCACTTGAACTAAACTCGATTGCAAATTTTTTTCATCCAACAGATTGAGCAAACTCAACTTTGTTTCCGATGCATAGAATCTGCAATCCAGATAAGAATTCCCCTGAAACCTTGTAATTATAAAACAGAAAAATCAGATCTCAAAAACTGAATTAAACCAACTTATTTGCCCATCGAATCGAATTTTCGAATTTCCATGCTGTTTTAGGCTCATTCGACAGAATTTGTTGTACCCTGCACGACAAATGTAGCCCATAAAAGCTCTGGAATGTTTCAATCTTCAGGGATGCGATGTGGAAAGATTCTAATATTCCAAAAGCTTTGAATACCTGAGCTCATGTATTTTAAGCAGTTAAAAGAGCTCCTCCCAAAGTTGCAGGAATGGCCATGTTTGACAAGGCTTGAAATACGATAGTGAGATAAAGATGGAGTTGGGGATGTGTTTTCCAAAGCTACAGTTGACTCAGTGTTCAAGCCGTCGGAGCATGTGCAGGCAAATGCGAAGTGGAGTTGACTCAGTGTTCAGGCCGTAGGAGCATGTGCAGGCAATGCTAAGTGAAAGAAGCGGGGGTGTTGGTGTTATCCATGAATAAGTCTTATGATTAAGTGTGAAAAATTGAAGACGTTGGCAGTGGAAGACGGGTATTTCACGGTATATCACTGTGAGAAATTGAAGCCATCGGTATCAGGATGCGAAGGGTTACAGAGATAAAGGCCAATGTTTATTACTGCATCACCTTCATTTTAAGGGGTTTTTTGAATGAGAGTGGGTTTAGAGAAGTAAGCGTGCATCTGCACACTTAATCCCTCGCTTCCATCCTCATTTTTAAAATCCTCATTTCTCATATTCAAATGAAGGTTTGGGTGGGGGAGTGTGAATTTTTAAATTTTTAAATGTGCACATTTACTTCCCCTCCATTTTCGAGCGTAAAAGTAAGTGTGTATTTTCAAGGGTGGTGAAGTAAGTGTGTACATTTGAAAATGTACATTTATTCTTTATCCCGCTCTCATTTTAGAGTGGGTGTGTGAAAGTAAGTGTGCATTTTCAAGAGAAGAATAAATGTGCACATTTAAAGATGCATACTTATTCTTCCACCTCCATTTAAAAAACACACACTTACTCTCCTACCTTCATTTCAATGTGGGCTTGTGAAAGTAAGTGCATTTTTAAAGGGGGGACACTTATTCTCCACCATCACCCTCATCTCAATGTGGGCGTGTGAAAGTAAGTGTGTAGTTTTTAGGGGTGGAAGAGTAAGTGTGCACATTTCAAAATGGACATTTATTCCACCACCCTCGCCCTCACCCTCATTTTAAAATGATGGTAGGAGACTAAGTGTGCATTTTCAAGATGCACACTTATTCCGTCACCCCCACCCTCATTCTAAAATTAGAGTCAAGGTAAGGATGTAAGTGTGCACCTTGCACACTTACTCCCCCACGACTACCCCCAACCTACACACTTACTCCCTCGCCCCTAGTAAGTGTGCAAGCCCTACATACTCCTCCATTCCCACCTCCAACCTACACACTTAAACTTCCCCCATCCTTGATAAGTGTGCACTCTTACCAAGGGTGGGGGAGTTTAAGTGTGTAGCTTGGGGATGGAAGCAGGGGAGTAAGTGTGCACCCTACACACTTACCCCTCCACTCGAGGTGCACACTCCCCCACTCGAGGTGCAAGGTAATGATGGGGGAGGAAATGTGCTAGGTGTATAAGGTGCACACTTATTCCCCCAATGAGTGTGCCACTCTATACACTTACTCCTGAGTAAGTGTGCAGGGTGGCACACTTGCTCCCCCACCCTCACCCTCATTTTGCACACTTGCTCCCCCACCCCCACTTTCATTTTGCACACTTGCACACCTTTAACCCCCCGACCACCCACCCTCCCCTCACCCTCACCCTCATTTTGTACACTTACTCCCTGAGTGTCTGAAAATTATAGAAATAAATGTGAAATATAAAAATGACAATAAAAGAATAAGTGTAGACATTTACTCTCTCAAGTAGAAGTGGGAGAGGAGGTGAAAGAGTGAGTATGCCACCTTTATATTGCACATTTATTCTCTCAAATAAAAGTCGGGGAGGAGGTAAGAGAGCAAGTATGCCACCTTCATATTGCACATTTACTCTCAAATAAAAGTGGGGGGGGGAGGTGAGAGAGCAAGTATGCCACCTTCATTTTGCACATTTACTCCCCTATCACAAAAAAGGGTTGGAGATTAAATATGAATTGCACATTTATTCTCTCCATTAAAAGTGGAGAAAAAAGTGAGAGAACAAGTATGCCACCTTCATATTGCACATTTATTCTCAAATATAAAAGTGCGAGAGGAGGTGAGAGAGCAAGTGTGCCACCTTCATATTACACATTTACTCCCATACCACAAAAATGTTCATATTGCACATTTACTCCCCTACCACAAAAGAAGGTTGGAGATTAAATATGAATTGCACATTTACTCTCTCAAAAGAGGAAGGGTTGGAGATTAAATATGAATTGTGCATTTACTCTGTCAAAAGAGGGTTGAAGATTAAATATGAATTGCATATTTACTCTCTCAATTAATCAAATGTGGGAAGGAGGTGAAAGTATGCCACCTTCATCTTCATATTGCACATTTACTCCCCTACCACCAAAAAGGGTTCGAAATTAAATATAAAAAATAAAGATGGAAGAGTAAATGTGTACATTTACTCCCCTACCACCAAAAAGGGTTCGAAATTAAATATAAAAAATAAAGATGGAAAAGTAAATGTGACTCTCATTTTGCACACCAAGTCACTCACCACCAATGAGGATGGAGATTAAATATGAAAAATGAAATTCAAGGTGGGTGAGTAAGTGTGCCACCCTCGTTTGATGGTGATTAAATGTCAAAATGAAATTCAAGGTGGGTAAGTGTGCCACCCTCGTTTTGCACACTTACTCCTTTTACCCAACCCTTGCTCTTCCTATTAACCAGAGCCAATTAAACTCTAATGATCACCCAAAGTCAAATAAACTACAATAATCACCTTCTTCTTGAAATCTGGTGTAATTTTTATTACAAATTTTGATTATCTTCTGTTTTTCCTAATAACAAATTTCTTATCAGATAAATTTTAATTATCTTCTTTCCTATTAAACAATGTATAAACTTTAATTATCTCCTTTCCTATTAACAAATATGTATTGCCAAATAATCTGTAATGAATATCTGGACAACAGATATTTACGATGAAGAACGATTTCGACTCTTGTCACGATGAAGAACGTTGCGAAATGGGATACTTAGTGTGAATTGCAGAATCCCATGAATCATCAAGTTTATGAATAATGACCTTCTTCATTGAAAACTGGTGTATTTTTTATCAAATAAACTGTAATTATCTTCTTCTTTCCTCGTAATAAATGTATTTTTTTTAATTTCTTCTATCAACTCCAAATTCCAAACTCTCAATCTTCCTATTAACCAAATCCAAATAAACTTTCATTATTTCATTATCTTCTTTCTTGAAAATTAGAATATTTTTTAATTTTAATTTCCCTATAACTCATTTTCCCTACTAACTCTTTGTATTACCCAAATCCTTATCAACTTCACTTTACAAAAATCCAAATATCCAAATCGACTCTTGTTCTTTTTACCCAAAATGGAAATCAAATCCCGCTCTAGGATTTTCCGATTACAATCAATAGATAGAAAAGTTTCATGTTAATAAAAAAAAAAATTATTTCAAATGTAATTTTATTTTTTATTTTTTATTTGTTAATCAATTCCGAAATTCTTTTGCGAATTTAAGCCGAATTATTATCCCAATAACTTTGGTCAAAATAGAAACGAAAGAGAGGAGATTTGAGCCTACTTTTTTGACATGCATTCTTTAAGAGAGACTGCTAGCCACACAGAATTGATCATTTTTGGTAAACACTTCTTGTTTTACCCAGGGGTGGATCATGGCATGTATTGAGAACTCAACTGTGCAATCTATGTGAATGATTCACATAGCTTCTAGAGCCCATATATATTGAGAGAGAGATTAGTCAATATATTTCTACAATCAAGATTAGCAGATTAAGAAGAAAGTTCAAACATCTATGCCATTTGAATAATTCATATGGCTTCTAGAGCATATATATGACAATATATTTCTACAATCAAGATTCGAGCACATTAAGAAAGAAAGTCCAATCCACTCGACGTATCTTCTGAGAATGTCCTCGATCCTTTGGATCATCGATCCAGCTCAAAGAGGAAATTCAAGCTCACTGGATAATTGAGCTAGGGAATGGCACTTGCATATTTTGCTTGTTTTGCTGCTTACATGCTTTGCTAGTTTCGCTGTGCATGCTGATTCTCACTTGGAAGCTGGTTTATTTTCGACTCCTCACTTGGGAGCTTCTTTCTTTTCGATTTTGATTTTAGCTGGTGAAGATCAGGGCCCATTTTAATTAGGCATCACACATTCTAGTACAATTGAGAGTTGAAACGTAACTCCATGCTATCCACATTCTCATCCTAGCTTGGGAAACTAAGGGCTCAAACATGATACCATGATATCTAGAGATCTAGATTCCGGCCTAAGGCATCACAGTCTCACTATGGCTTCGTGCTCAGACTTCAAAGCTGAAGTCATGCTAATTAGGCATTAGCATTCTTGCCAGGGTTTGGTAAGGCAGCACCAGCATAAAGCATAGGATATTTAACACTAAAAATAAACTTATGAATAAATTTTGGCACATATTTGTACAATGAACATTCGACCAGATAACAAAAACAAAAGTCCCATCTGCATATGCTGAGATGCAATTAATCTGGTGAATCTTCCGAGTGCAGCTTTGCTCCTACGGAGCATAACACCAACTTTTATAGGAAACTCAAATCGTCTGGGTGCTTCACATGAGACACTGCTGATACTACACACAGCACCGACAATTTTTTTCCTGTCCATGCCAATACTTTCTCTGGAATTTCTATGTACTGCCATGCCAATACTTGCTCTGGAACTTCTCTGTACCAGCATAGAGGCTTTAGAGGATTCTGTGATGACAATAGGCCACCACATCTGTCTTCTTTGTGCCCGCTCCAACCTTCGGAGACGCTTCAACTCATGACGAAGCACTTCTGTAATCGTTTTCAAGTAATTTCGAGATTCATGATCTCGACATATTGATCCTTTTAGACCATATGCACCTGGATCGCTCAGGGTTTCTAGTGGGTGGGGAGAATTCAAAAATTCGATTTGAGCATTCCGCAGTTGAACTGCCCTTGATGGCTCACTGTCAATTTCAGTGGACATAAAGTGACCAAGAACGTACAGAGCACAGCCAGTAGGAAGTAAATGGTGAGTGGGAGAAACTTTGTTATCTGGTTGTAAAATTAGCAACTGTCCCATGGGGGCATACAAAAGCCTCTGCACAAACAAAAACCAAATGCAAAGCTTATCAATAAGAATTTTTTAGTTAGAAAGTTCCTGTGACAATGAAAGCAATCATTTCATGCACATGCATGGAAAATGTATGAAGTTGCAACAAACTTTCCAGAATAGAAAGGGGCAAGCCACAATACCTGACTGTCAAGACAAGGGTGATTGCGAAAATTGGCATTTAACCTTTTTAGAATTTCTGCAATATGATCAGGATAATGACATGAAAAGGCCCGTGGTACAATATCCCTGTGCATTATGATAGATTGTACATGACTGGTGGATAAGCCTAGCTTTTCAAGTAGATAATCACCTCCACACATTATGCACGGCGATCCAAATGTTATAACTGGTAGCAACGAAGACAATGGCACCACTCCTCTTATCAGAAGCATCAAATTTAGTAGTACAGAAAGACTTCCTCCTAATGAATGCCCCGTAAAACGAAAGCGTGAAGCCTCTCCACATGTTTTCAAATGAGCATGAATCTCAGAAAGTATTTGTTCATATATACCCTTAGCAGCTTCATAAATTCCTCTATGTACGAAAGCTTCAGACCCCTACAAAAGAAAGGTTCAAGGCCCAAAAATTAGTTTGCAAACCCTAAGATAGGAATCATATATGCCCAACTTTCAATCACGCTCAGATACCTTTCCTGGAAGTGGTTTTTTCATAAAAAGAAAGAAAAGGTTTAATGCCTTTAAAGTTTACCCTTATTTACAAAGTAGGAACAGTTTGGCAAAAACATCTCACATTCTCCAATTCTCTATTGTTTTGGTGACAAAAAGTAGGATTCTTCTGGATCTTTAACTATTCAGAAATCAAGATCCCCAAATAACTATCATACGAGTATTCTTCAACATACCTCGAATTTGATAGGCTCAAAAAATAAGTTTGCTTTCCAAGAAGCTAAGGAGTCAGAACCCTGCACAGTGCATACACAACATAAGATGAATTGCTGAAAATGGTGATCTGATATACGCAAAAAAATCTTCTAGTTCTCTGAAAGTAAAATGAGTACAGTAGAAACAAAAGAACCATTTATATGGAGTTTACAAGCTATGGATTACAATCAGTGAGTATATAAAGTCTTGTGATGAAAAGTAAACTATGTATAAGATTTTTAGGCCAACGTGTTTTGAGTGAACACTTCACTCATCATCAGCGCAAAACAGCTAAAATCTCACACTTTCTACCAGAAACTCTTGACAATATTGCAAGACAGGCTGAAATATTGGATTACTTTACCTGAATAACAAAAAGTCGAGTACAAGTGCTTTTGTCATCGCAGATAAACCATTCACAGGGAGAAGAATGTATTGACTGTAAATCATTTGCAACAGCTTGCTTTGTTTCCTCCTCAGCAGCCACTACCGCTGTCACCGAACTGGTAGCTATAAATGAAGCCACTTCTGACTTGGATAGGCTAGATAATTCACTGCACTCATCAATTTCAATGGAACGATTAATTGATTTTGACTTAGTTTCACAACCAGGAGCAGCCTCAGGATTAATTGATTTTGCATGACTTGTAGTCGTGATCTTCACTAACTCACTGTTCAGGTATCCTTTCACATCTTGACTGGTTCCATTGTTTAAATTTTCATCATCATCAGTTGCATTTCTATGCATGGATTTAAAAGGCAGTATATATTTTGTTTGTGAATGCAAATAGGAAGCAGCAGTAGCTGCTACTCTGTAAGCAACCACTGGGTTTATAGGGAGCTTGCTTTTAGACTTAGCTTCGTTGTTAACACTGTTTTTGAAGTGCGCTGGTGAAGAAGTTGTTGAAGACTTATCACTGACCACTGATTCCTTGGCCTTATTAGCAGGTTCTGCTTTCTTCTCCAAAGACGATGTGATAAAATGCAGACCATGGTTCTTTAAGAGGTCTCCTGGCTGCAGCCATGGAAATCACAAGGAAAGTAAGTTTCTTTCTGTGAATTCATTTCATAAAACGGGAAAGAGCAAATTTCTTTAGAAGCACCAGAAAAATACTTGAAAGGCTTACTACAATTGACAAGGTCTCAAATTTAGATTCTATAGCTATAGAATACTTTATAGCATGTTCATCTCAGCTGGATTGGTAGCACTAGCACCTTAAGGTTGTAAGGGTCTTATGAAAAGATTGTGATAATAACACTAAAAAATTGTGAAGAATAGCTCGATTGATAGCCTTGATAAGCTTAAGAAAAGACTGATGATAGCATCGAAAGAAGATTGTGAAACTCAAAATGTACTATGACTTGACCTTATCTGATGCTCCGATGACCTATCCTGACCAGCAATCTTAATGAAGGTAAGCAATGACCTTAACTCAGTTAGCTAGAAGGTACGGCTGAGAATACAGTCACCAGAATCAACTCAGCGAAAGAGTCGCTATGGCAAAAGAGTCAAGAGTAATGACCTACCCTGGCCAACAATCTTAATGAAGGTAAGTAATGACCTTAACTCAGCTAGCCAGAAGGTAAGGCCAAGACTGTAGTCACCGGAATCAACTCGGCAAAAGACTCAGCTTGGCAAAAGAGTCAAGAGTTCAACTTGAACCAGCAAAAACTGAGCAAGTCTGCAAGTGCTGTGGATGAGCTATAGGTAAAAACTGAGCAAAGAAAGAGGGTGGAAATGAGCTCATTTGCACCAGTTCTGGTCATCTATAGAGGGGGCCACCAGATAAGTCAAACTCGCAATCCAGGAGTAGAACTAGTTGACTTGATCAACGACTTTAATATTCACCATTGACCAAGTCAACATGACCGACTTGCTCAGTTAGAGACTCCGTGGCCAGTAGAAAAAACTTGTATGGTTAGCAAGTGGAATTATACTCTGCAAGTTTCGAGTATGGAAAAAACTCAGCAAATTTACAAGCGCTGTGAGTGAGCTGTCGATGAAATGTGAGAAGGAAGAGGGCAGAAATGAGTTCATTTGCACCATTTCTGGTCATTTATAGATGGGCCAAACAAGTCAAACTTGCATGCCGGGTGTAAATGTCTTTGACTTGGTCAACAACTCTAGTACTCACTGTTGACCAAGCCAACAGATCTGACTCACTGAACTCAAGTTTGACTGGGCGGCAATTAGGAAAAACTTGTTTGGCTGGCAAGTGAAGTTATACTCTCAAGTTTCGAGTTTTACTTGAGAGTCATGTTACTATGGGTAAGCCATTCTAGCTAGCTCTTGATAATTAACCCTTTTTAGTAAGACTTTGCCTTATTCTAAGCTTTTAGAGTGGATGGCTTAGACTTTGGAGCCATATAATCTTGTAGCAAACTTCCCTCCAGTTGCAGGAATCCGACTATACAAAAATTCAGAGTTCCCATCAATCCAAAACTCTGATTGGGTTTTTGATGATATGGGTCAATTTAAAATTGGGAAAAACCCCTCAGGGCATTGATCTTGGATCACAGTAGAACTCTGCTCATGCCTGGAATTTCTGTTGGATTCTTATCAGATTTGCGACCAGAAAAAAGGACTCTTTTGCTACAAAATTAGCTTACTCCCTTAGACTTTACCTTCTTCTAAGCTTGTAGAGTGGGTAAATTAGACTTGACCTTATTCTAACCTTGTAAAGTGGGTGTCTTGGATTGAAAATGTAGGTGACTTGGAAGCATATACTCGTTGAATGATAGTCTTCTGTGGCCATAGTTTTCTGTAAGAACCTATTTGGAACGATAGGTTATCCATCATCTTCTTAAACTCCTAAGAACTTTTAAATATGTTATCCTTCACCTTTTAGACTCTAGAGCTCAGCCTTAAGCCTAAGGGAAAGGCTATCTTTGTGTAATGTAGTTGGCTATCATGATGTAGTGTTGTTGCCTTTGTATGTGTTATTCAAAGGGATGATAATTACATCCCTTCTGTATCAAATTCTTACATATTATATATATATATATAATTTGCAATTCCAGTATTTAAAACCATATGCGGATTAACGAAAAATTATACCAACAACCATATTAAACATATATACAGAGTTATAGAAGGCAGAAAATTGCAGATCATGAGGTGAAGGCTTGTGTCATGAAAAAATAACTGCTTTCGATCAGTTTTCAACCTAAAGCTACAAAATTAGCAGGAGAAGAGAGACAAGTGTCTTAATTTTCTACCTAAAAATGATGTCTATAGTATAGTTTAGTATGATTTAAATTTGAAATTTCAGAAACTCAGGTTTCACCACTATTAGCATACATACCTTAATGTCTGGAATCGAGTACGCCCGGTGACAGAGATATGAACATCGGCCATAAAACCTAATATCGGACAGAGGTACATGATGCAGGAACCTGGAGAAAGAATTCCTATCATGCTTCACTTCGATCCGAGGAACTTCTAGCACAGGCGAGCGTAAAGCGCTGCCATCTGCATAACAACACCCACAAGAACTATTGGAAGAATCCAAGTCTTGGCAAGAAGATCCATGTTTCTGCATCTGTGAATCACATGGTTCCATGGCTGCCATAGAACTGGACTTCCTCCGGTCTTTCCAAAACGATCTCAACTCTAGGATTCTCATAATCCAGTTCCCACGCTCGGAAGATGTGGTATCCGAGCTGCCCTGTTTATTGTCTGCATTGGATGCTTCGCCCTCTTCCTTATTGTTTCTTTCGACAGATTGATCACAATGCTCATTTGCATCATTTCTGTCCCTCTCAGCAATCATGTGCAGTTCAGAGTCTCGATCGTCGGATTTTTCCAAAGAATAGTCCGTAAACTCTCCAGAGGTTTGAATCTGAGACCCCTCGATGGAATCCCCTTGACAATAACTGTTCCTTTCGCTCTTTTCAGTATCTTTTCTCAAGGACTATGT
>CBVK0102407767.1:0-11533 GCA_900067695.1 Picea abies
CTGCAAAGCCTTCGCATCTCTTCCTCATGCCGATCCACCACTGTGAAACTCTGAAGACCCTGCCTCAACTGAAAATCCGGGGCAAGATACTCGAATTTAAGCTTCGCAAACAGCCGATCGTGTCCTGCGAGATCCAACACGTGGAGACCAAATTTATAGACACAACAATTCACCGTCTTGGCCGCAAATGGAGCTCACACACGCTCAGGAGATCAAATTTTCACCATCCGAACCCGTCGCAGGATTCGAACCGTGATACCTCAGGCCAAAAGAAGCCTCAGTTTTCATCTCCAAAGATGCTCATGTCCTGAACAACCCTGAATCCCCCCGACAAGTACGATTATCGGATTTTGCAACGACGGATGTCAAAAAAACGCAGAGAAAATCCACCAATTGTCGAAATTCCTCAAACCTCTCGAAAAGCTCAGAAATGCTATCGTGCCCCGTGGGTTGGAGTTCCTAAAATTTCAAAACCACGAGTCGGGGGAAAAAACGGAAGTACGGGATCATGCCGTGATTTCTTCGATCCTGAATCCTGCAACGCCGCCACTTGGGGAAATCTTGCAGACATTTACAGGGAAATCCAGCTCACCGGTGTAAAATGGCCGGGTTGCTTCGCCCTGTCCGATCTCTGGGAAATACAACTGAAACCCGAACTTTATACCTGTGGAAGACCCGTTTGCCGGGCTCTTCAAAATTCTTACCTGTCAGCCACGTGGCACCGCGGGCGGCTACTACAACGCTCTTTGCGTGGTGTGGCACTCGTCATGTTTGTGGTATATGGCCGCTCAACCTCCTCTTAATTCTAATAATAAAAGCTTACAACTAGTAGTAATGGAGGCCGCTGAGAAGAATAGACCCCGCTGGATCTCTAGGGTTTACTTGTCAATAAAATATAACAAACCAATTCATAATTTCTCTTTTGTGTTTGTTGTGAGTTTGTTGATACATTGATTGAGAAATCAAGAAAACACTCTAGGAAAGAAAAATGAAAATTTTATTTTTAAATGATAATTTATTTATCGATATTATCGATCCCATACTTCATAGAATAAATTACATGGTTACTTGTTCAAAAGAAAGAATTAATTAATTAATTAATTAATTCCAACTTCCTTACAAATAATGTGGAGAAAAGTAACACACATCAAACACTTTTTCTTTTTCGGTGTCTCACTTTCGTCTTGCTTTGGAGGTTTTCTTAGTTTGACAAAGAAAACACATGCGGAAGGGGACGTTTTTCTTTTTATGGGCCCACTGACATTTTCTCTATTTATTTAACCACTTTGACCCCTTGCATTTACCCTTTATTATGCGCCTCCTCTGGTTTGTTGGAACAATTAATTTCATGTCTACCCTTTCATTGTTGAAGGTGATTTGAATAAATGCAACTACCCCCCAGTAGGGGTATTGACCTTGAACAATTAATTTCATGTCTAGCCTTTCATTGTTGAAGGTGATTTGAATAAATGCAACTACGCCCCACTAGGGGTATTGACCTTGAACAATTAATTTCATGTCTAGCCTTTCATTGTTGAAGGTGATTTGAATAAATGCAACCCCCCCCACTAGGGGTATTGACCTTTTGACCCCAAGGGGTAGTATGCATCTTAATCTTGGGTTGGTGCACATATGTGTGAGATAAATGGATTATTTGAATGGAGAAAGTTAGCCCAATATATGGGCATTTTCTTATGCATGTGAAATTTGTTTTCAGATACTCATCAATGATGATGAGCTAGAATCATCTTCTCTCTTTCCCTCAATTTATTAGAAAGTTATGAGTTTTTAAATGAGCTTCAAGATAATCCTGAAATAGTTGAAATAGTTGGAGCAAGAGGTATTGTTTTATGGGGAGGTTAAAAAGTCATCTTCAAGTTTGGTTTAGGGTGAGTTTTGAATAGTCATGTTGGGTTTGTGGTATTGTTGTTGGTGCTAAAATTTTTGGTTTTCTTGGGAGTTTAATTTATTAAGGTTTTTGGTGATTTTGGAATTGGTTGATGACTTGAAATGGATTATTATATAATTTGTCATCTATTTTGGTATTTTGTCGGTGGAAAAATTAGAATTATTGGCTTGTAGGGGCTATTTTAGGGGCAGGTCTTGTTTTGGTAATTTGGGGTCTAGAGACTTCTTAAGCTTGTTTGAGGCCTGAAATGATTGTTTTTGGGGCTCAAACTTTGTGAACAAAGTTTCTAACTTCTTAATGTTGCTCCACACTTCAAGATCTTTCCAACAATGCAAAGATCATCTCAATTAGAGTTTGCATGTAGAAGTTATGCCTCCTACAGGTTGACTTATCATATTGACTATCATGATACCGAGTGGATGTCACATTATATCTCATTACTCACACATGTGGAGCTAGTTGCATGTGGACTTTCAAGGATATTCTAGAGGGTCCAAAATTGTAACCCTATTTGAGAGTTGAGGCATGCAAAACCCTAACCCTAACCCTAGATGACTATCAAACCATGTTAAATGCTAGGTCACTAGGAAATAAAATGGTTTCATTCTCATTGTATTGTTTATTGTTCCATAGTTTGAGCAGAGCATTTGGAAGTGGGATATTGAAGCAAAATAAAGGAAGTAATAGATCTTGTAACATCCATATCGACCACAAAGTCCATGTCAATTCCATAGTGAGTGCCCCTTTCTTTGTATTTGCATTTCATAATTGAGAATAAAAGAGCAAAGCATAGGCCTCACCTTCTAGCTGGGTTTTTCTCATATTGGGTTTTTCCAAGGTAAATCTTGTGTTTATTGATGGTGTGTTATTTGCAAATCTGAATCTCAAGTAAAGCATTGCATAACAAGAGATTTTAGAATAATGTAAGATATGTTATGACAAACTATTCTAACGAAATATCCACAACAATTTATAGATCACTTGAGACATCGTTGAATGAGAAACCCTTTCAAGTATCCTCCTTCATGTTCCTATTTAAAAGTTTGGGGAATCAATGAATATTTCCCCAATTTCTATTGAGCATATTTTCCAAAACAATAACAATGAGGCCAATTCTGTAGCTAAGGGAGTTTTTTAACTATTCATGGATGATTATGAGTCCATATTGTTTAGGATGGGGTAGTTCATGTGCCACCTTTCACAACTTCCATGTTTTAGATTCGATGAAGTGAATTTAGGTATTATATTGTTATCAAATGTAAAAAATATAGATATGGTTATGTTGTTGTTATGCTTCTCTACCCTTGCATAAAACCTAAGGGAACTATGGTGGGGGAAGAAAACAGATGAGCCCACATTGCAAGATGTATTAACAAGTCTATTATGTGCACTTTTCCTAGTTCTTCCATATGTATTGAGACAAGTAGGTCCCTTGTAATGTTTTTACTGAAATCAAGAGGAGTTATTTTTTTCTTAATAATAAATATAACCATGTCAAGGTCTTAAGAAGTGATTAAATGTCAAGGTCTTAAGAGTGGTGAATTGTTAGGAAATTGTATTGAACATCATTGTTAATGTGTGACTAACATTAAAACCCAATAAAAATAGTCAACACGTTGTAGAAAGGAAGATAACGCCCTAGCAAAAATATTCAACATATCATAAAGGAAGATAGCATTATATGTACACATGCACATCACAATACAAGATCCACATAATTGTCTGGTAGGTACTTCATAATCAAAGAATCAATATAGGTGTTATACAATTGGTATGTTACATTATGATACAAATCAGTGAAAGTGTTAAATATATAGGTGTGGGGTTTATAATTGTTGCTAAAAAACCCTTAAAACTTGAGATAACAAAGTTCACTTACTAACCACCAATGTGAGCTACAGTTGACATTAAATGTAATTATAAATGAGATTAAGGGTTATTAGAGCCACAATTAAAAATGTTCAATGTATCTCCAACATCCTCCTAAGATTGACTTGGGGACATAGTTAAAGAAAGTTGACTTAAAGGATATTTGACTGAGTAAATATTGCATTCGGACATTCCCCTTATTTTACATTTAAGATAGATGTAGTAAAAAAAGGTCATATAAACATTATAAAAATCCCTCCTTGTTGGGTAATAGGGTAGAGATACAATAGTGCCCAATGTTGATAACAAGAACCTAACCATGACAAAGTGCAAACAAGATTTCAATGGTGAGTTAAACTGCAAAACTATAGCCTCAAAAAAACCTTCTCATAAATCTCTTTAGGATCGATGGAGAAAATATAGAGTCTTTCTTCAAAACTATAGCCTCCAAAAATGACTTCACACAACCTCTTCATAAATAGTGAAGCAAACATAAGGAAACTCAAACCCAAGTGTGAAAGAACATATCCATGAGTAGTCAAATCAAAAAATAAAATCCCACAATATTGTCTAACAATCTACAAAATATGACATAGATGGAAAAGAGGCTCATGACCATGCACTCGTGATGTTCACTAAGAAAATCAATAACCTAACCATATTCTCATGATGATCAAGAATTCAACAAGTGTTCCAAATATTGCATGCAACAAGATGGTCTTCTCATCATAAAAGCATCTTTACACTTGCCCATGTGCAAATAGGAACAACAAAAAATGGCATAGAAAAAGTTGTCGAATGTAGAGATTGTTGTTGTGGTCAATCAATAAAAAAGAAAAATCATGACTATTGATCTGAATTAATTAATTAATTGGGCTAACAGGTTGCCCATATGGGTCAAAGAGAGTCCCACCTCTCCATTATTGTATTGGGTTTTATTTTCCACCACTTAGTCAGTTGGGTAATTAGATCTATTATTATAATAATAGAGACTCATTTAATGAGCTCTTNNNTTATTATAATAATAGAGACTCATTTAATGAGCTCTTTCCATTATTGTATCGGGTTTTATTTTCCACTACTTAGTTAGTTGGACAATTAAATCTATTATATTAATAATAGAGACTCATCTAATGAGCTCTTTTTGACTTTTGCATCTGAATGTAGACCATATACCCCCTAAAATTCGGATCAACTATACAACTATATAGTCAATGATACAAGTAGGTATGAATTCCTCAATCAAGTGCTCATTTTTTCCTCACCAATTGTCAATCCAAACATAATAGGCCCTACTAGTTGGTGATCCCAGATTTTACCTTTTATGTCTATTCACTAAATATCTATAAGAAATATAGCTAAGATACTAATAAGAATATTGATACCTAGATGGAGAGGCACAAGAATGCATCTAATCAAAACAATTAAGTTGTTGATAGAAATGAGATATGGATGGAAAATAATCTAGTATTGGATGAATAGAGGGTGCAATTTGTGGTCCTTATGGTTCAACAGTAGAAGAATTGTCAGAATTTTCAAACTCAAGATCTGACATAACATCAATAGATGGTGAAAGATAAGGTTCCTATAAAGTAGTAGTAGATGAAGTAGAAAATGCAAGATCTAGATCCTACAAACTAACATTTTTAGAGGAATCCATAATGTAACTTGGCTATGAAATCTCAAAATATTTAAGTCCTACTCTCACTACTCTCATCTCAAGCTTAATAAGAGTGATAATATCTTGCCCATATTTTCCAACTCTACCACTTGTATAACCCATCTAACAAAGTAATTTGAAACCAATGCCCCTAGTATGCTACTCAAACTCAACAAAGGACAATCCATGGGTAGCCCATAGTGCACGAATATATGCGGAAGTAGGATTATATTCTTCAATAAAATCAAAAGATTATAACATATATGGCATGAAATGACCCAACCTGTACATTGAACTCATGCACTCAATCTACACAACTAAGCTAGACCTAACCCATATAATAACCCACCTAGTTAATTCAAATATGACACATAAGGCATGAAATTAAAACCTCAATACACAAACACAAATGATATGACACAATAAGGATGCCAAAAAAGACTCTAAGGATGCAAATAATGATGTTATGAACATATTAGGACACAAATAGGGATGCGCCACGACACAAAACTAGATACAAATGGGATGAAAGAAACACCAACGGGACACTAAAGAGGACACATAAGACTGTAAAAGGGGAGATGGAAGGAGGAAAAAAAAAGGACACAAAAAAAATGTCATGAGTCCTTAATCTAGTTTTCCTACAATGTGGGATGCAGAACAAGATGCTAAAACCCTATATTGTAGTAGTGAAGCCTCAAACATGGAAGATCAACATGGAAATATATTAGATGATGAATTAGAGGCAAGATTCACAAATTTGTAAGTGTAAGTGTTTGTCATTTCCATGAGTATGGTAGTATTGATGGTTTCCCTAGATAGCAAGTTTAAACCCTTCAAGAAGTGGACTAGATCTAATGAGGAATTTGACCCATGAGACAAACTTGAATATAGAGAAGAAATAGAGAAAAAATAGAGAAAGAAAGGATAATCTCTAGTAACACATCTTCCTAACCTATGTTCTAAAGTGGATATTAAGCCCTAAGAAGGCAAGGTTGATGTTGTTATTTTGAATAATTTTTCGTAACATTATGGAAATCTACTTCAACATCCATAAAGTAAGTGAAGGGTAGAAAATAACATTTGTTTGACTATATCTAGAAGGATATGCTCAAACGTGGTCGAGAAGCTATGTATGAAGACACTTAGACTAAAAAAAATTCTACTAGTAACTAAGTGTGGGGGAGATATTCAAAGACCTCACTAAGTCCCAACCTTATCCCATGAGGTATGTAGAGGATTTAGTGGCATTACTACTAGAGAAGACAAGGGGAAAGTGTACACTATTACACTGCCAACTTCCAAAAACAAGCCATGATCTGTAAATTGTCATGGATATGCCACTGAAATAGTTCATCACAACATATCTAATCAATAAAACTGAAATCTACACTATGAAGGTTAAATTCCTTTAGATTCCAGTATATTTAGTTACCGATTTTCTGCTTATGCATGAAATAGATAAAATGCGGAAAATAGAGAACAATAAAATACAATCACACCCCATCCAAAAATAACAAAAATATTTTCTCTGGGAAATCCTTACAGGAGAAAACCCATCTAGAAGGTGAGGTTGCTCTACTTTTTTTTCTTTGGTATGGAAATAATGCAAGTACAAAAGAGAAAGCACTCTCTATGGAGTTACCTGAGACATGTGGCCTATTAGGATATTATAGAACATTAACCCCCTCTGTTATGCTCTGTAATTTCCCACTCCCAATTTTTTTTCTCTACTATGGAATAGAATATAATAACATAGAATAGAACCCCTTCTGCTCTTAGTGGCCCAGTATTTAACATAGCCCAAAATCCATCTAGGAGTAGGTTTTTGACTTCCTCAACCCTCAATTGTGATAGGGTTTTGGACCTTCTAGAATCTTCTTGAAGTTACATACATGGATAGCCCCATATGTTTGATTAACGGGGGTTGACGTGGCATCCTCTCGTACCATGGTGGTCAACACGGTAGGTCAACTTGCGAGAGGCATAACTTTTGCATACGAGCTCCAATTGACATGATTTTTGCACTGTTGGAAAGGTATTAATGTGTAGAATAGTGTCACGGGGTCCAAGATAAGTTGGCAAAGTTTTAACCCCAAAACATTTTGTTTGATGCCTCAAAATGGCCCCAAGATATTCTGGACCCCAATTTTCCAAACTGGGACTTACCACTAAAATGGTCATACAAGCTTATTCCTCCAATGGTCATACAAGATCGAGATAGATGACAAACAATATAATGATCCAATCCAGATCAGTTGGTTTTAGAATTGTTGAAAGAGTTTGGTACCTTGGCCTAGACACTTTTTGTACAAAGTGTTAGCCTAGTTAGTTTAGGTAGCCTTTGCCCTAATGGAGTCATTGCTCCAACTCGAGGGTGACCTATTGTTGAGAGAGTTGAAGCAACAAAGTCTATGGTTGGGTGGAACATTTGAAGTCTACAACCAATTGGTGCTTTTATAAAAGATAAGTGCCATGTTTATATGTGTTTCTATGATGTTGTATTGTGTAATTATATGTTAATGTGTTGTATGCTCATAGAATAGTTGTTTGTGTGTGTGTGTGTTGTTTAATGGTTAACGTGTTATGCATGAGTTTGCATGTCATTATGCATGTTTAATTGTATTATATGACAAGGCATAATAACACATAAAGTTAATGGTATCACAGTTGTTAATTTGTGGAAAATATGAACCACGTTAATAGAAATTTTGAAAATTATAATGCATACATAGTAGAAATTGTAGTAATGTGGCTTAGCATGGAACTGGATACATTACAACAATATGATTTAGAGGGGGGGGAATAGATTCTTTATAAGCAAGGATGGTGTGTCCAATGAACTTCCTAAGGTAAATCAAACTAAGATAGTGATACCTTATAATTAGAGAAGAAAATAAAAGGTTGTGGACAATGAAGAGAAAGAACAAGACACTAGTGAAGATAATGATAATGAAGGCACTGGTTCAAATACTTTAAAGAGCCTAATCAAGGAAAACACTTGAACACTAGGTGTATGAAGTAGAGTTAACTTTGCTTTGAGGACATCAATTCAAAGTGGGAAATTTCAATTGATGAGGTGCCACACCACAAATAGTGGCAAGACACTAAATGAGAAGTATTATCTTTTTATGGAAAATAAAACTTAGGAACATGTGACATTGCACATTGAGAAGAAACCTATTTGATGTAGATCATTCTACAGGACTACATACAAGGATTATGGAAGAACTAATAAGAAGTACAAGGCTATATGTGTGGCAAAGGGGTATGCATGGAAAGAAGCGATCAACTATGAGACCTTCACCTCTACAGAAAAGATGATTACAATCGGGTTTAGTACTTGCCTTAAAACTAAAAAGTTAGATGGCAAGTTAATCAAATGGATGTGAAGAGTGCCTATATAAGTGGAGATGTTGAGGAGGAAGTCTACATGGTGCAACATCAAGCTTATGAGGTGAATGGCAAAGAAAATTGTGTGCAAATTGTTTAACGCTTCATATGGATTAAAGCAAACCCTTGGGGTTTGATACGTAAAGATTAGTGAATAACTTAGATAGTTTGGATTCAAAAGGAGACCATGAGACTCTGACATCTATATTATTATTATTGAAGGGGATGATGCGGTAATACTTATTGTATATGTAGATGATTTGATCATTATAATAAGGTGTGAAGATAAAATAAAACAAATGAAGGAAGAGTTTCAAAGTATTTTTGATACGAGGAATTTGGGTCTTATACATTACATCTTAGGCTTAGAGGCGTGACAAGATGAAGGCAACATATTCATCTCATAAACAAAGTAGAGTACATAATTATTTCAAAAACAATTATGAAAAGTAAGGCACAATCTACACCAATGAAATTTAGATTGGCGTGTTTAATGGAGCATATTTCTAAGCTAGTGATTGAGACCTTATGCAAGTAGCTTATTAGCAATTTGATATACATGCCCAATACAAGCCCTAACTTGACTTAGTTTCCATGGTAGCAAGTCTTATATCTTCACTAAGGCTACACACTAGAATGATGCAAAGAGGATCCTACGACATGTGAAGGGAATGATTGATTATGGCATCAAGTACAATAGAGATGTTCACTTTTAACTCACATGACATAGATGTTGATCTAACATAGTCACACTATCACAGAAAATCGACATTGTTATATATGTTTAGTTTGGGAACAAGTGTAGTTTCTCAAATGAGCAAGAAGCAACATGTACTTGCACTCCTCTACATAGGGAAAGTACAACGCAGCAATAAATGGCACATATAAAGTAGCATGGTTTCAAAGAGTACTTGAGAACTTCTATTACATGCAAGATCATCCCACCTTACTTCATTATGATCAAAGTGCATTGAGGATTATGTAGAATACAATGTCCATATATGTACCAAAAACATTGAGGTGTTTTTTCACTACATTAGAGAGTAGATGACAAAGGAAGAGATAGCACTAAGATAATGTCACAAAGAAGTAGACAATAAAGATCCTTACTAACTCATTAGCAAATGATACATTTGAGAAGTTCATACAATATTTGGAGTCGTGGTTGTCAATTGAATGTAGCTTGGGTGGTTAAAAGGAGAAGTTACTCTCCCCACTCAACTTCATAGCCCACTTGTGACATGTTTGACCCTCATGGGTTGCTTGGAGCTAGCAAGATACCAACATCTTGCTCTCCCTTAAGTTCTTAAGGGTAGGGCAAGATGGTCCAAACATTTTTTGGTTGTCAAGCATTTAGTTAGTTCCATGTTAGTAGGTGTCCAGTTTGAATCCCCCAAGATGAGGCCCACTAGTGTATGGAAACTAGTTTATTAGAGATACCATCCAAGAATATATGAAAGCACTCATTGGATTTTCTCACAAAATTTTCCCCGATATAAAAAACATTTAAAATCATGATCGATGAAATAACCATTGTGAAATGGGAAGGAGGTTTGGAATAATTAATGACCACTTAATGGTTGTTATAACTCCAAATAATATCTTCCTAATACACATTTGACTTAATAAATCATGTGCCACACATGATATTAAATTGATCATTGTTTTATGATAGCGATTTTATACTCTTCCATCTCTAGTTATAGAGATACGTTAATAAAAGTCATGATTGTTTTCTTATATATAAAGAACACTTAAAATCATGATTAATTTGTTATATATACAGAACACTATAATGAACTATAGTCAAGCCACTTCATATTTATAAAATGTGAGATTTGCGTGTATAAAAAAAAGGTTATTCAAAATTTTACCACACATTTATAAAATGTGAGATTTGCGTGTATAAGAAAAGGCTCTTCAAAATTTTACCATGAAATGAAGAGACCAATAAACCAAAAGAATTATTAAGATGGAATTAGTTTAACATATTTTTAAAAAGATTAATAGTTTAATTCTACATTTTTTATTAGATTATTTAATAGATCCAAACTACTTAATACTATACTTAATTTTAAGCTAAAAATCATATAAGTATTTCATATTATATTATATATAAGAAGAGACAAATATATATGTTTCTAGTAGAAATTTGTTTTAAGAAAAAACCAAAGTCTCTGCATTGTTAACATAGTTACCGATTTGCATTGTTAACATAGTTACCGATTTAATGAGAACTGTGACTTCAAAACAAGAACTTTGGCCCTTAAAACTTGTATTTTTACGTAAAAAACATGAAAATCAACTCCCAAATCAAAAAGTGGTGCTATCGGTAGCACCATTTTTTTAAACGTGGTCAAAATTACAACATTTTTTGAACATGGCCTTCGAAAAGACAGTAGCTCAGAAAAACCTTAAAATCAACACCTAAATCAAAAAGTAATGTTACTTAAAAAAAAATGTACCTAAATTAAAAAGTGATGCTACTTAAAAAAAAAATGTTTTTTCCTAAACGTGAAAATCATAGCTATTTATTGTGTTTTTTTTAAATAACCAAAAAACACATTTAAAAAAAATATATTATAAATTCAATTAAAAATTAAAAATTAAAACACAATGTGAAAAAGAAAAGTAACTAAAAAGAAACAAATAAATAAATAAAATTTTCCTAAAAAACAATAATTTAAAAAATAATTATATAT
>CBVK0102407781.1:0-31014 GCA_900067695.1 Picea abies
TATGTGTATAGATATATATACACATATATATATACATATATATGTGTATATACACATATATATGTATATATATACATATATATATATCTATACACATATATATATACATATATATATACACATATATATATATATATATATATATATATATATATGTTGGGGTGGCATTACCACCCCAATTTTGTTACTGATCCTTCTATTGAGATCGAGCAAGTCAGCAGGTTATGCCAGAGATGTTGAGGTTCTCATGCGCTCTACGGTGAGCACATGTCCCCGAGTTGGAGCCAGATGTTATCCCCCACTTTTAGGGATAACTAGGAGATCATGTCTCGAGGCCCACAGGTCCTAGACATGGAGTATTGAGAGCAGGATTGACTTTAGCATGGCCCTGGAGGGCCCACCTTTTCTTTCTTCTAGCATCTTTGTCTTGTCAGCAGCAGCAGCATCCATCACCATCGGCTTGGTCCTGTGTCAGAGAAGGTTCTTGCACCACAAGGTAATTAGTCCAGGTATCATGGTATGTGTCACTTTGATCAACAAAACCATTGAATGAGTGCATCTAATTCCTTTTATTTCTAACAATTGCTTGGATCTTACACTTGCCCACTTGACCATGTTTGGAGGGATTGACAGGGTGCCCTAGCAAGCCTGTGTCTGTAGGTTTTGGTTTGCCACTTGGGAGATTTCTGAAAATCCATCGTCCGCTCCCATCATAGCACCACTATTTCATCTTGTTTCTCACTCACTTGTCCCATTCCACTTGTCCAGGCACTGGGTTGACCTATTTTTAGGACTGCACCTTATCTCATGGGAAGAAGGGGCTAAAGGCCTAGAAGGTAAAAGCAAGCTGGTAAAAGATAAAAGCCTAAAAAATGAAACCTCTAGATGCTTTGCCCGAGGATCCCTGAGAAAGCAATAAAAGGCTTCTCAGCAAGAAACAAGAGGGACCCGGAAAAATAGTAAAACAAGACCTAACCATAGGATAGGGGGTCTCATCACGAGCCAGCCTATTAGGTCCATGGGTACCTAGCAGTATGACATTGCCACCAGCTGGTTACCACGCCAGGGCAGTGACTCTTGGTTGCATAGCCAAGGGAAAGGTGGTCTCATCACGAGCCAGCCTTCTCATTTCTGTGAAAGTACTTGTGGGTAACGCTGCCACGACTAGTCACCACGCCGGGGCAGTGTCCCCTGATTAGCTCTTGAACAAAAAAAAAGGGAAAAGCAATAAAAGATAAAAGAACGAAAGGAATAAGAATAAAAGGAAAGAATGGGCTTGGAAAAAATGCATCCAAGACAGGTACAGCTCGCCTTCTAACAAAGGCACCCACAGGTAACATTTCTTGCATCCTTGGCCTTCATTGCACCCAGATGCTTGGACTTCCCCTGACCACATCACCCACTTACATGGCTTAGATGAGGTCTCTTCCAAGAAGTGGGCACTAGCCCAATAGGATGCCTTGTCCTTTTCTCCAGACTTGTATTGTAGGCTTGTGTAACGTCTTTGAGTTGTTAACTGATGTATTAGGGATTTTATGCACATGTTTAATAATATTGATGATGAGATGGGATTGACATTGCTATGATCCCTGTGATTGATAAGCCCATGGAGGGCGTAGCTTTTGATGTGTAGAACCATGTCCGACGGACAGGTACCATTTTGGACCGGTACACATGGGGAGATGACCAGTTCGGACCTCCATGGGGCTAAAAAGCCCATCAGGTGGATGTTCAAACCCCATCAGGGGGCAGAGACAGGACAGAGATGGATCAGGGGCTTTGCACCAGAGAAGGAGAGAACGTTCTACCAGAGGCACTTTGGCAAAGCTTGACCTAGGGGGATTGACCCTCTTTCAGTGGAACGTTCGCCTTGGAAGGCCTAGGACGTCACCCCTGATGACCATGACATCATCCAACCTATTGGACGTCTTGGGAGGCAGACTGGACAGTATTGGCACGTGTGGCATGATGGAGGAGCCCAGGGAGGGCTAACGTTTTGCTCCAAGATGCCCCATTTTCCCTAAAAGGGGCTAACGTCTCCTTTGGAGGGGCTTCATGTCTCTTTTCAGCTGGATTAGGGTTTTAAATTTGACATTTTAATGTAAAACAATATGATTTTAGTATTTTGGCCTTGTCGGCCTTTTTCATGACCTAAAATGTAAAATTAGGTCATGGTATGGTATAAATGAAGGATTTTCACCTGCATTTTTTCATCACAACTTACTCACTCCATAAGAAGGTCTGAAATTTGCACCCTCTCTTGGGTTATTGGCTGATTTAGTGATGCGCACTTGTTGAAGGAGGATCTTTTTGGCATGTTTTGGCATTTCTCTTAATGGAAGGTGTTACAACTAGGGTTTGCAATGTTATTTCTTGGTGATATGGACGTATTTTTCTGCAAAACTTCTTGAATGAATGGTTGTAGTTTCATTTCTTACATATATTTATAATTCTGTTGAACAAAACCCTAGGTGACAAGCACATAAGTAGGTCCTTGTCTCATGTCCCCATTGAGAGAGATTTTTTCAGCCATTTATTGAAGGAGAGAGCCTAGTCGTTGCTACACTCTCATTCCCTCTTCATTTTTGCTAGACGCACCTTCTATAAGCTGAGGAGAGAGAGACGCCCTAAAGCCTAGATTTTTCTACACTTTGGGCCGATTTTTCTAGGGTTTGCTGGTAGAGCCTCGCTGTAGCAACACTTTGCTTCATCAAACCCTCTTGTCTTGGTTTTATGCTTCATCTTCAACTAGTGGTGATTGCCATTGAGTTAAGGAAGGAGGAGAGAGCACCAAGGCCTAGTTCTCCTACACCAAGTTGAGCCTCTCTCCCCTAGGGTTTTGACTTTGAGGCCTTGCCTTAGCAACACTAGTCCTTAGCCGTTTTTACCTTTGCCTCCTTTAGCTCTTGCGTCCTTCACTATTTGACTCCATTAACCCTAAGGCACTGATCTAAAGACCTCATGCGTTGAAGTGAACTTGATCACAAACAACTTTCAAAATCTTGAATCAAACCCTAACTTCACTAACCCTAGCCTAAAACTAACCTTCTAACCCTATATGTTGTCGTCGTCTTTAGCTATAACATAATTGGTGCAACTAGCGTCTTTTTTGTGAGTAATTGAATGGTGTTAAAGGCATTAATTGAATGAAGTATTGATTTTTCATATTGAATGCCACATCGTTTTTAGCATTTGTTGAAGAAGTGACTTAATTACCATTGTTATTTTATAAATATTGACTTCGTCAACATTCATTATCAAATTGCTTATAAGTGTTTACCATTGTTATTTTATAAATATTGACTTCATCAACATTCATTATCAAATTGCGTATAAGTGTATCAGATAGTCATTGATTTACATGAAGTACTAACCAATTGAGCATCTTGCATATATCAGTTTCATTGTTGCTTTGTCTCAGGCAGGTGCATCTCTTTTTTTGGTTATACTTTATTATTGGTTGTTTAGCCGGACTATATGCTCGGTGGTGACTTGTGAGGGGGGAATAACTACTTTATCCTGTAATCCTTTGCCTTCTCAAAACCCCAGGTCACCGAGGACATTTCCCTTGGGCCTTACCTCCCTAAAGAGAAAGAACCATCCCACTGTGGTGACATTGGGTGGGATTGGTTCCTGTTACGCCAGTTTGATCTTCAAACCTCAACCCTTTTATCCTTGCTACAAACTGTGCGATAACAGGCCCAAGTACTAGAAGAAGGTGGAGAGGTAGTTATGGGACTTGCTACCCCTTCAGACTAGGGGTAACTAAGGAGATCATGTCTCAAGGCCCACAGGTAGCAGACATGGAGTGTTGAGAGCCGAATTGACTAGCATAGCCCTGCAAGGACCCTCCTAGTCATTAATGCACCACCATACATCACCAACAATAGAGCAGCATCCATCACACCAGCCTGGCCCCAGAGGGCAGCAGGTCTTGCTTCATGAGGTAATAATATCATGGTAAGTGTCACTCTAATAATCGAAGTATTTGAATATGTTGCAAAGAATTCTTTCTTTCTTTCTTGAATATGTTGCAAAGAATATTTGTCTTATTTAACCTTGGTGGGTGTCATTACGTCCTAGTAAGTTGGTCACCCTCGAGAATAGGGTAGTACTGGAGGGTTCCTTGAAGAGTCATCGTACCATTCCCGATCATACTTATCATTTTCCATGCTTCTTCCATTTTGTCTCCTTATCTTTTGGGTTTTCGGGTGCACTGACCCAGGGAGGGATTGTACCTCATTTCATGGGAAGAAGGGGCTGAAGGCCCAGAGGGAAAGGTAGTTGGCAAAAGATAAAAGCCAGTCATGAACCTTCCAGATGTTTGTCCAAGAGGTCTTGAGAACAATGAAGTGTTTCTCCTAAAAGAATTGAAAGACCTGCAAAAGCAAACTCACATTATATAGATGTCCCA
Organism: Picea abies; assembly: GCA_900067695.1. Classification (NCBI taxonomy): domain Eukaryota; kingdom Viridiplantae; phylum Streptophyta; class Pinopsida; order Pinales; family Pinaceae; genus Picea; species Picea abies. The sequence continues at coordinate 4,415 of CBVK0102407781.1, forward strand.
CTTGTCAAGGAGGTGCATTTATGGGGTGTTCTTTTCTTTCCATGCATATGGCACTCGGTGTACCTAAGCTTCAAGTGACATTGGAGTACTCTTTTCTTTCCATGTCTTATAGTGCCCAATTTTTTTGGACTTTAATCAATTAATGGCAAAAAGGGGCTTGGAAAAATGTTGCATCACGAACGAAGGGTGGCACACCCTCTACAAAGGCACCCATAAATGAGACAATACAAACCCTTGTATGTCACAAACCTCATGCCTAGAAGTCTTACCCACTCCACCTCATATTCAGACATGGCTTAGATAGGTTTCCCTTGGGAAACGCCTTTGACTTGGGGATTGATTGACCTAATAGGATGCCTTGACACCCCCCGACAAGTAAATTTGACAAATTGTATAAGGTCTTTGAACATTTGTTTAGTTTGAAAAGGGGAGTTTGATGCACATGTTTGGGTGGTTCTATTATTAGATGTGGCTTACTTGGCATGATTCTTGTGACTTATGGACCCTTGGAGGGCGCATTTGTTTGTCTTTGCAGGACCTTGCCAGGTGGACATGTATTCATGAGGAGATGATTGTGTTCGGACCTTCATGGTGGGTTTTGGAGCCCAAGGACAGATGCAGAGATCCCACGTCTGGGGCGGGCTTGTGATCACCATTTGCACAGTGATGGTTGAGGGCGTTGCCTTTGGAGTGTAATGTTCCCAGGCCAATTTTTCCCTGGGATCACTAACAGATCATTGTTAATTGATGTGTGTGTGTGTTTGCTTGCAGGTTCACTCTTGACTTATGTCTTAGGGTTTGTAGATTCAGTTAATAAACATATGAACATAGATCTGAAGATGCAGAGTATGTGAATACAAGATATGACAAGCAACACCAAATATGGAACCAAACAGCATAGATCTGACCTTTATTTAGAAAATATGAAAGAACCTGATACAATAGGATTGCAAATCTGGGATAACATAAGATAGATCCTCTAGTTGGGATATGAGCTGCTACAAAATGCTCAAGATAAGAAGATATAAGCCTTCCAAGGCTTAATACAAGATGAAGACCAATACAAGATGAACTAGGGTCAAGTCCAAACCCCCGTGGCTGAAGATACACCCTCTTAAATGGCTGTGAAGGGCCAATATTTCGGCCTAGCTGCTGGAAGCCTCCAGATGGCACCAAACTCTGTAGAATGATAGATTGAGGCAAATAGAACCCCCTCCTGAAGTCTCAAGCCGAAATGCCAAGATCTGCTCCTCCAAAATATTGAATACTCAAGTAGAACTGCGCCCTCCTGAACACTGTCAAAACCCAATAATCCGACCCTGTTGAAGGAGGCCTCCAATCACTATGAAACTCTCCAAAATGATAGATCATGCCAAGGTGAACCTCCTGGCAAAGTCTCAAGGTGAGACCTGAAGTTTTACTCCTCCAAACTGAGTAGATTTGATTCCCAATAGCGCCCTCCTCTCCAAATCGCGCCAATGCTCTAGGAAATCAACTGGCTAGTATAACTCTCTCAAAAAGCATTAGAGATGATGATCAAGGCCCTGCAAAGAAAACCCAAGTGTCCAAATCTCCAAAAGCCTTCTCAAACTCCTAGATCGAATCCTCCTTCAATCAATGGTGTGCCCCCTTTGCTGGAAACCCTCCAAGTTACGCCATGTTGTTGCTTTGAATAGAAGATAGTACCTGTAGCTGAAGTAGAATAGGGTGGGTGGAGTATTGCATCCTCGAGACCAAGCTTGGAACAAGATAGGTGGAATCTTTCACCACTGAGTTGTACTCTAGTATTCGTATTCTCAAAACCCTCAAAATTGTTGTGCTCTAGAGCCCAAAAGAAAAATGCAATAATCATCAAAAGGTGAGTGAGAGGTGCGCCCTTGCCTTTCCTTTATACCTCTAATCTATTTCTCTGTTGAGTTAGTTTAACCCCTAGGATTAACTCTTAACTCATTATCATCTGTTCTATTATTTCATTTAGTTACTTTTCTTTGTCCAAGTCAACTTAATATTATAACGTTGGGTTTAGATGACTTCTCCCCATAGTGTATTGTTGATGATTGCAGCTATGTGAGACATTCTCCACCTTACAAACCTGTGAGGTGTGGATCATTGCAGCTATGTGAGTCTTTCTCTCAGCTTACAAACCTGAGAGAAAGCCCCTAAGAAGGGTACGTGGTTCCTGCCTAAGACGGAGCTAGGAACATAGAGATGACCTTCTCCATTCAGAGAGTTGAGAAGAACTCCAAATGATTATCCAGTGGGAAATGCAATCTGTTGAGTTGGGTGTGTCTGTGGCTGAGCACAAGGTGAACGTGTGAAATCCCAAAGTGTTGGGTGCATCGCCATGTGAACAGAAATGAAGATGTGTTAACCTCCTCTGAGTAGCAGAGTTGACTAGAAAACTCCAAATGATTCTCCTGTGTGAAGCAGTGGGAAAGAAGATCTGTAGAGTGGACGTGCCTGTGGACGAGCACAGGTGAACGTGTGTAGATCTGGTTCTTCTGTGGAATGCAATGAGCCAGAGATATGACATCCCTATGGATGTGCCCCTAGTGGATGAGCACTAGTGGGTGTATTAGATCCTTTGCTATATGTTGTTCAAGAGTCAGACTTTCCTGTAACCCTAATTATTATGTAAAGGGTACAAGCCGGCCCACCTTAATGTAATTAATAATAAATGTAAAAGATAATTAATCTGGTTAATATTAACTATAATAATAATTATTATTATTATATTATGACTTAGAGAGGTCAGCCCTGTTGAGCCAATAGACACTTATGTTGACAGGTTTAGGTTAGTATAAGTAAAGGTAAAATCCCCATTGTGGAAATAGATCTTTCATGTGAGTTTGGAAATTTCAGCAAGTACATTTACTTGGGAAAAGTGCGCACCTCTCTTGGGCGCTAGTCTTCTAGGGTTTGAGCACCCTCTTGTGTGCTAGGTCTTTCTTGGTGGTGAAGGTCTTTCTCTTGAAGAATATAGCAAAGGATTTGGCTAGGTTTTCTTCCCTTGTTGAGAAGCGTTTCCCAGGATACTTCTTGTGTTCTTGTGCATGGTGTTTCTTCTTGTGATCTTAGTTGTTGCAACATTATTGTCTATGGTTAAGTTAAATGCTAAAATGGAATGAACTTCATGCTTAACCTAGCTTATTGAAAAATCAACATGTATGAGACTATAGTCTAGTGGGGATGACTAGATTACTGAGTCTCTCCAACCCTCTTCATCAAGAGGTGGGGGACATTACAGTCTCCCCTACTAGAAATTGCTTGCCCACAAGCAATTTTGAACCTGTCTCCTGTAGAACCTGTTCATTCTCCCAAGTGGCATCCTCAATCAGTAAGTCTTTCCATTTGATTAAGTATTCCTTCATGCTTCTCCTCCTTAGATTCTTCTCCCGAAGCTCCAGTATCTCCTCTAGTATCAGTATCAATTGCCCCTCCTCATCTAAGTGTGGCAGTACGTCAACGGGAGTGATGTGTTGGCCTATGGCTCTTTTCAAGCATGACACATGGAAAATGTTGTGTATTTCGCTGCCCTCTGGAAGCTCAAGCTCATAAGCCACGGCCCCTACCTTCCTATTGACCCTGTAGGGTCCAAAGAATTTGGGTTGGAGCTTTCCTGCTCCACTTCTTTTGATGGATGCATGTTTGTACGGTTGGAGCCTCAAGTACACCAAATCACCAACCTCAAATGTGTGTTCTACCCTGTGCCTGTCTGCCTGGACCTTTTGTTGATTCTGTGCCCTTTGCAGATGATCCTTCAGTTCACTGAGTATGTCTTGACTCTGCTGGATCCAATCCTGAACCATAGGAGCTCTGCTATCACCAAAGACAATCTCTAGAAAGGAAAGTGGGTCATAACTGTACAAAGCTCTGAATGGAGTCATACCAATAGACATATGATGAGTTGGGTTGTAGTAGTATTCTCCCAAATGTAACCACTTGACCCATGCTTTTTGCTGCCCTGATACATAATTTTGAAGGTAGCCTTCTACCCACTTATTAACTATTTATGTCTGACCATCAGTCTGAGGATGGTAATTGGTGTTGGGGGTCAAGGCCGTACCAACCAACCTGAATAATTCCTACCAAAAAGTGCTCATGAATCGGTTGTCCATGTCGTTCACGATGGTCTTGGGTAAACCATGTAGTTTAAAAAACTCCCTGAAGAACAATTCTACAACCTGTGTTGCACTGAAGTCTGTGGCAATGGAGAAGAAGTGTGCAAACTTAGTCAATATGTCCACCACTACAAAAATACAATCCTTACCGTGTGCTTTGGGCAATCCTGTGATGAATTCCATGGAGATGCTTTCCCATTTGTGCTCTGGGATGGGTAGAGGTTGTAATAATCCGGTTGGGTGTGTGTGCTCATCCTTGTTTGCCTGACAAGTAGTGCATTCCTTGATGTGACACATCACATCTTCCTTCAACCCTTTCCAAGAGAAAATTTCCCTTACCTGTCGGTATGTTTTGACAAATCCTTGATGTCCTGCCACAGGTGAATCATGGCACGCTTGAAGTACCTTGGCCTTAAAGGCTGACTCGGGAACCAAAAAAATTCAACCCTTGTAGTAGATGACGTCATCCATGATTCTGAAGTTGTCATCATGTATCTGTCCCTCCATCAACTGACACGCAAACTGGTTCTTTGAGTATTCTACTAAGAGGTGAGCCTTTGAATCAACTGAGATATCGGTCATAGCATAAACCAATGGCCTTCTAGATAATGCATCTGCCACTACATTATTCTTCCCCTTGACAAACTCAATGTCAAAATCATAGGCATGTATCTTGCTAACGCACTTTTGTTGCCTCTCATTTAAGTCTTTTTGTTCCAAAAAATACTTAAGACTGTTGTGATCTGTCCTTACCACAAATTTTGCTCACAACAAGTATTGCCTGAACTTAGCCAATGCATGCATGATGGCCAACATCTCTTTGTCATAGATGGTATAAAGAAGCTCAGGGCCTCTCAACTTTTGACTCTCATAGACAAGTGGGTGCCTATTCTGCATAAGCACTGCTCCAATGCCCTCCCCGGAGGCATCACACTCCACTGTGAAGGGTTGGTTGAAATCTGGTAGAGCTAAGACTGGGCACGTACTCATTACCTTCTTCATTTTGTCAAATGTCAACTGTGCCTCTGAACTCCATTTGAAGGCTCCGTTCTTGGTCAAATCAGTTAAGGGTGCACAAAGCTGTGAGAAACCCTTGACGAATCTCCTGTAGTAGCAACAAATGCCAAGAAACCCCTTTAATTCTGTGAGGGTCTTAGGTGTGGGCCAGTCAAGTATAGCTTGGATCTTCTCTTGGTGTACCTATACTCCCTTAACCCCAATGATGTGTCCCAAGTAGAGGACCTCTGTCATTCCAAATTCACATTTGGATTCCTTTGCATACAAGGATTGATCCTCCATTATGGCTAGAATCTGTTCTACATGCTGAATGTGCTCCTCCCAAGTCCTTCTATAGATCAACAAGTCATCAAAAAATACTAGGAGGTGCTTCCTTAACTGCTTGTTGAAGACATGATTCATGAAAGATTGAAACGTGGTTGGCACATTAGTCAATCCAAATGGCATCACTAGAAATTCATAGTGACCGTAGTGACATCTGAAAGCAGTCTTGGGAACATCCTGCTCTCTCATTTTGATCTAATGATAGCCAAAGTGTAAGTCAATCTTGGTGAAGTAAACAGCCCCATGGAGCTCATCCAATGGCTCATCAATCCTTGGAATGGGATACCTATTCTTAATTGTCTTCTTGTTCAAGGCCCTGTAATCAATGCACATGTGCATGGTTCCATCCTTCTTTTTCACTAGTACCACTGAAGATGCAAAAGGACTGGAACTCGGTCTAATGTGGCCCATGTCTAGCAGTTCTTTGATAGCCTTCTCTATTTCATCTTTGTACTTCTTTGGGTGTCTATAGGGAGTGGTGATGACAGATTTCGCTCCCTCATCCAACTCTATGATATGCTCAAACCCCCTATCTGTTGGTGCTCCTGGTGGGATGGGTCCAAACACCTTGCTATGCTTGTCAATGATCCCTTGAATCTCTGGTGAATAGTGAACCTCTCCCTTCTTGTCCACACGTACTGATATCTTACACTCAGCAACATATACAATGTCCTCTCGTCTGAAAATAGCCCCCATGCGCTTTGTTGTAACCATCCTAGGTGTGTTTCTTGACATGCCCCTGAGAACTACCTTTTTCCCACTTTCCTCTATGAAAGACATCTCCATGGTCTTGTAGTTGGTGGTGATTGGTCCCAACGTACTAAGCCATTGAACCCCAAGGATGATATTTGTGTCTGGAAGGTCCATCACATAGAAGTCTTGTGCTAAATCATGTATGTCCAATGTAAGCTTCATCCCCGGAATATACCTGTTACAGGGCATGGTGCTTCCTCCTACTACCTCCACCTTGAATCCTTCGAATTCCACCGTGGGTATGTGCCTCCTCTGTAGTAGGGCTGAGTCAATAAAGTTGTGAGAAGCACCCCCATCAATGAGTACCGAAACTTTATGTCCCTGCAATACCCCTCTCATCCTGAAAGTGTTGTATTTGGGTACCCCACTGATGGATGCCAATGTAGCCTTCTCATTTGTTGCAATGTCGTGACCTGTACCTTCCTCTTCTGCAGTTTCGATGGTGTATGCCTCTATGTTTTGTAGGTGGCCGAAACCTTCATCCTCCTCATTATCGAAAGTTACCTCAATGTAATGAGGCTTGCCTCTACCCATACACTTGTGGGATGGATCCCAAGGCTCTTTGCATGTATAGCATAGTTGCTTCCTCCTCAGTTCTCTTCTAGTGTTCTCATCCATTCTACCTCTTCCTCTGTCAAACCCCCTTTGGTCTCTTCCTCTTGTATTTAGAGGTGGTCTAGGGATGAATTTAGATTTCGTTGTTGGGCCTAGATCTCTAGTCCTCCATATAGCATCCTGTAAGTTGGTAGGCTTGAAAGCCTTAACCCAACCCTTTAAGGGTTCCATCAATCCCTCTGTGAAAAGCATCATGAGTCTTGACTGAGACACATCCTGCACCATGATTGCTATCCTCTGAAACTCCTCAATATACACCTCTGGTGATCTTGTCTGCATGAGTTGGGTGAGTTCCCTGAAATGTAGCTCTCGATCCCCCTGGTCAAACCTGTCAATGAGCCTCTGTGTAAACTCTGTGTAAGCCACTATCTGATTGTGGCCAAGTGTAGTTAACCCATGGTACCACCAATCATGAGCTTTGCCCCCCAAGTACATGGTGGCAAACTTGATGGCATCCATCTCTCTCATTGGGTTAAGCTGCAGGTAAGTGTCAAGTTTTTGCACCCAAGCCTGTGCAGTGATCTTGGGAGATCCATCAAAATAGGGGATTTCCATTTTACTAGCCCTGCGCTCTAACTCATAGTTGTTCCTGTGGTACAGCCTGGTTTTACCCCTGAGTTTAAATCCACAATACTAATCCAATGTGATTTGTCTCTGGACTGCTACGCTTAGCGAGTTATATTCCCTGACATACTGCTCGAAATTGTCCTCAATTTCATCCTGGTAGCTTGGTTGTCTGTTCATCCAAGAACGAGGGTAGATAGGGCCTATGGGTGGCCCTGCTGTGTGTCTATCCCTGTGGTACACCTCCTCCATGGCTTTGTCCCTTAGTGTGATAATGGGGAATGTGTTCCTGTTGATGGCTATACCCTCCATGAGATCCACTAGCCTCTATGTTTGCATATGTTTCGGGCCCCTTTCCTCCATGAGTCAAATGCAATAGTACCTGTGAGATCTTATCTTGATTGGCACTTACCTTCTCTAAGGTCTCCCTCAACTCACTCTGACTTCTGCGCACTGTCTCCTGGTTTTCCTGTAAGTGTATGACCAATGTACTCTCTGTCTGAAGTACAGACTGACGTAGTTCCTGTGCCAAGTTTGCTAAGACTTGTGGCTCATTGTCCTCACCTGAACTTTCTATGTCTGCCTCTGGTTCGCCTGCCTACTTCCTACGTCTACCCATATAGATACCACTGAACTTCTGCATGCGTTGATCCCCACTGGCTGGGAAGATGAACGCTTTGATACCACTGTAATGTTCCCAAGCCAATTTTTCGCTAGGAACACTAACTGCTCACTGTTAACTGATGTGTGTGTGTTTGCTTGCAGTTTTACTCTTGAGTTATGTCTTAGAGTTTGTAGATTCAGTTAATAAACATATGAACATAGATCTGAAGATGCAGCACATGGAAATACAAGATATGACAAGCAGCACCAGATATGGAACCAAACAACATAGTTCTGACCTTTATTTAGAAAATATGAAAGAACCCAATATAATAGGATTGCAAATCTGGGATAACATCAGATAGATCCTCTAGCTAGGATATGAGCTGCTACAAAATGCTTAAGATAAGAAGATATAAGCCCCCCAAGGTTGAATACAAGATGAAGACCAATACAAGATGAACCAAGGTCAAGTCCAAACCCCCCTGGCTGAAGATACACCCTTCTGAATGGCTGTGAAGGGCCAATATTTCGGCCTAGCCGCTGGAAGCCTCCAAATGGCACCAAACTCTGTAGAATGATAGATCGGGGCAAATACAACCCCCTCCCGAAGTATCAAGCCGAAATGCCAAGATCTGCTCCAAAATACTGAATCCTCAAGTAGAACTGCGCCCTCTTGAATACTGTCAAGGCCCAATAATTCGGCCATGTTGAAGGAGGCCTCCAATCACTATGAAACTCTACAAAATGATAGATCAGGCCAAGGTGAACCTCCTGGCGAAGTCTCAAGGTGAGATCTGAAGTTTTACTCCTCCAAACTTAGTAGATCTGATTCCCAATAGCACCCTCCTCTCCAAATCGTGCCAATGCTCTAGGAAATCAACTGGCTAGTATAACTCTCTCAAAAAGCACTAGAGATGATGATCAAGGCCCTACAAAGAAAACCCAGGTGTCAAAATCTCCAAAAGCCTTCTCAGACTCCTAGATCGAATCCTCCTTCAATCAATGGTGCATCCCCTTTGCTAGAAACCCTCCAAGTTACGCCATGTTGCTGCTCTGAATAGAAGATAGTACCTGTAGCTGAAGTAGAATGGTGTGGGTGGAGTATTGCATCCCCGAGACCAAGCTTGGAACAAGATAGGTGGAATCTTTCACCGCCGAGTTGTCCTCTAGGGTTTGTATTCTCTCTCAAAACTATTGTGCTCTAGAGCCCAAAAGCAAAATGCAATAATCATCAAAAGGTGAGTGAGAGGTGCGCCCTTGCCTTTCCTTTATACCTCCAATCTGTTTCTCTGTTGAGTTAGTATAACCCCTAGGGTTAACTCCTAACTCATTCTCATATGTTCCATTATTTCATTGAGTTACTTTCTTTGTCCAAGTCAACTTAATATTATAACGTTGGGTTTAGCTAACTTCTCCCCATAGTGTATGAGACTATAGTCTACTGGGGATGACTAGACTACTGAGTCTCTCCAACCCTCTTCATCAAGAGGTGGGGGACATTACATGGAGGCACTCTGGCATGGCTAGTGGACAAGCCCCTACTTCCTTCCACTTAGATGCTAGCCTTTGGAGGCTTGGACGTGACGATCGCCTTACTAGCCCATGACGTCATTAGGGCTTGGTGGGGGTGATGCTTCGATGGAGGATTTGGACACTTGGCACATGTGGATAAGAAGTATGGCCTTTGGAGGCCTAATGTTGTACTATTTCCAACCTAGCGTCCTACTTAGGGGTTCAACATCACCCTAGAAGGGCATGACGTCACCCTTTAGGGTTTTATTCTTATAAAAAATGAATTTTGTTTAATTTGAATGGGCAAATTAAGAAGTAGGCTCAATTATTGAAACGCCGTGACTTTTGGGTGGCTAGGATTTCCCATATAAATATGGCTAGCCACCATTCATTTTCATCAGAACTCTTCCTCACACAAGAGGACAAGTCTGAAATTTTCACCCTCGTGGGCAAAATTGGCTGAAATTTACTAGTGCGCACCTCTTGGAGTACATGCTTTGGATGTTTTTTGGCTATTTTGTGGTGGAAAAGTCTTCAACTAGGGTTTGTGCTCGATTATTCTTGGTGAAGTAAGTAAAATCTGCAATTTCATTTCATGTTTTGAATGGTTATGGTAAATTTTACTTGTTCATGTTGAAGATTATGATATTGCTTGCTTAAACCCTAGGAGAGGAACATAAGGTGTTTCTTCTTCTCTCTACTTCTTTCCACTTATTGAATTGTCAAGAGAATCTTGTCTAGATTAGGCTCTTAAAGTGCTATCACTTTAGGAGTTTTATTCTAGAGGCTTGTTTCAAAATATTTCTCAAGAATCTAAGGAAAGAGGAATTCGCTAGGGCCCAAAAAGTGCTTGCCCTCTAGCTGAAATCAACTTTGAGACTTGAATGCTTGAGGCCTTAAGGTGCTACACCTCAAGAAGTTCATCTCATTTATCCTTAGACACTATTATCATTCTTATTTCTCCAAGTTATATTGCTGCTGTAATTGACTCCATAAGCCCAAAAGGCAATAGTTTCATTGCTCTCTCTTGTGAAGGAATTGATCAAAAAAACTCTCATTTTCTATTCTCGGAAGCCTTTACTAACTTTTACTAACCCTAGCTTAGCTAAAATCACTAACTAACTTGCTGATGTAGCAAATCTTTGCTACAGCCATCTAACTTGCTTCATTTTGCTGCATACACTAACTAAATTGCTAGCTAATATACTCAGAAATTGCTTGTGATAAGTGCTACTTAATCTATTGGATAAATGTTGATTTTTCACTATCTTTTCAAGCAATTCTGAGCAATATTTTTTTGTGGCTGTTACGAAACTTCAGTGCTGTTATAAACTGTTAATTTGCTGCAATTTCATATCAGCCAACATATATTTTCATTTGTCTATTGTTTGTTGAGGTTTTACTATCATTTGGTACTTGGAATTGCCATATATATGTTGTATTGTTCTTGTTCCGGGCAGATACACAGATATTCTTCCTTTGCCTCAATTTTACAGACATAGACCTTTTGACTTAGGTAACCGGTGAGAGGGCTCTCCAAGCTTGGCCATTTACTTGCCACTCCAATCCCTTGAGGTTATCGGGGACGCCTCCCCTGGGCTGGACCTCTTCCATCCCTAAAACGTGGGGATTTCCTACTAAGGTGACAGTGGTGGGTTATCCTGTAGTTACGCCAATTTGACTTACTTGTCTTTAGGCTTGGACAAGTACAAATTGTGCGATAACAGGTCTCCCTAAACAAGTAGAGAAAATGCCCCTGTATCTCATAGTACTAGAGGCATCTAAATACAAAGTGATCCACTATCTCGGTGTCTTGTGTGTGGCAAAGCCAACCATGTCTATCCTCCCATGGGATTTGGTGCTCAACATCCACCCGAAGCTGATGACGGGCCAAGGTCTCATCAAGGTTATTCACTTGCTAATACTCGAGGATGGTTGACATGTTAATGGAAATTTTGTTGATGATTTCCTCCTTACCCTACTTGAAGAAAAGGAATCACTGGATAAAATGATGGATTATTTGTGCATCTTCTATGATGCTTCTAGATCTAAACTAAGGGCTAAAATGCGATGCTTTCAACTTATCTAGAATGATACTCCCGATAATCTTAATTGCTTTCCACACTTCACAAAAGGAGCTTTGGGATGTGGTTATTCATAGGGTAGATTAAAACTTCTTTGTCCTTGGCTACTAAATTTCAAATCTACACCAAAGTCCTGGGTGCCACTCATGTTTATTACTCGTCTTGTTGGGTACCCTCAACTAGAGCTTATCAACAGCTAGAAAAACTACTTAAGGGCTTTCTCTGGGCCAATATTAGTGGAGAGAAAGGCTTCCACAGAGTCAACTACAACCTGTGTTGCCTGCCTAAGGACTGGTGGAATGGGCATCGTTGCTTCTCGCACAGACATAATTCTTATGTGTCAAGTGAATCATTAGAGTCATGGAAGGACAAGAAGCATGGAAGGCTTTGATGGGGAACTCCATTATTTCAATGGCCCCCATGCACAAAAACATCTAGAGAAACATAAACTTTCAAATGTTGCTTACTACCCTACTCCAGTGATTATTAGAGAGGGCCTTTGTTCTAAGAGTATATCAAGGGCCTAGTAGGCCAATAAACCTAAATTAGTCTAGAAGAGAGCACCCTAAACTTTCATTTAACAACCATTGTCTCTTGCGGCCACCAATGTTTCTCTTTGAAGGAAAACCCTTGGTTGAATCACACTAGTTCTCAAATAAGTAATTCTTCGTAGGGGGATTAACACAGTCAAGGACTTCAATGACTCTTGACTAGAGAATGGAAGGACATACCAACCCTTATGGCCAAGTTAAGCCTAGCCAACCTAGATGGGTTAATCATTGACGAGATTTAGAGTCTTACTTCAAATAATATCTTCCTTAACCTTGGTCTGCAAGGTTTGCAAGCTAGGTGGCAAGATTAGAGATGGAACCAATCAAAAGAGCTTCAAGAAGTATACATCAATTGAAGGCTACCGTTGGTTCGCTGCCAAGCCTATGCTTGATGTAAGGCTAAATAAAATATGGAGACTCGAGTCTAAACAAAATACTTGGTTGTACAAGCTTAAGGATATATGGAAAACTCCCTTGGAACCTAAAATGGCTTGCGTTACATGTTCTTTGGTGCTTGGTGGTCTAGCTCTTGGATATCCACTGATATACTCGAGCACCTCAACCTAAATGCCCTTTGTGTGGAAAGAATAAAACTATTAAGCATCTTTTTTGGTTTTGTAACTTTGCCAAGACAGCCCAGGATTGGACCTCCAGACTCTATGGACAATTTCTTCCCTCTCCCATTTATTGGAAGAAGGCCCTTTTAGGAGACAAACTCCCTTGGGTTGTCAAGTTCAACACAACATGGGAAATTATTAAAGTCAACATTTTGTATCATATTTGGAAAACAAGAAATGAATACTTGTTTCAGAATGGGCAGGAATGCAATTCATTTACTTGGCATGATGGCTCCCTAATATGTGCCAATTACTAGATTTTTGGATCAAGACTTCCTTGTACCATGAGAAAATAACCCCCTACTACTCACGCTCTAGCCCATTTGGCCATATCTCAAGGAACTATTATTGGTCTCCCTTGACACAAAGTTGCCCATATTGTTCATGAGTGATAGGAGCAACATAGAAGCTTCCTACTATGTTGCTAAAGTGCCTCAATTTGACAAGTTTCCTACTATGGCTTTGGCCATATCTAAAACAGAGTGACATGCAAAGCTCAAGTGGAGAAAAAATGGATGGGAAACATTCTAGTCCAATCCTAACACTGCAACCAAAGATTGGGGGTCAACCCCTAATGACAGAGACCCTCCTCCTGTCGCAAAGACTATCCCCACAACTACTTGATATGACACTACATATTAGCCAACTGACCTAGATACTTTATGTGATTTTGTTTAAAACCTGTGTTATTAGTTTGTGTTGCCTTAATGAGAACATTTATTTTTGGCTCTGCCTAGCAACTTTTTGAGTAGTTGATCAACATCATTGATTATCAACTCTATAATTAAGTTAGACAAAACATGGAAACCAATAAGAGATTATCAAATGGATATGCCATGGAAACAAAACCACCCCAATTTTGGAAATGCAAAAACGTGGGATTTAAAAAATATAAATACTCAAAAAAGGATTTTTTAAATAGAACATTATCTTGCAAATTTGAATGAAATGATAAAAATAGAATGATTTTGGACTTGATTCATCATTATTTCCGTGTACCTAGGCATTTGTGTGCTTGTTGTGGGTCCCATGCACCTTTAAAGTTCTTTTGTGGACCTGAAATGTGTCATGTTTAGGTTGAAACGCATGTTGTCCAAGCCAAAACGTTTTAGAAATGTAGGGGATGGAGGCTCACGTTTTGGGGCATGTTTCCAAATCGCAATACTTCCCCAAAACGTTTCAATGTCTTTATGGTCATTTCAGCACACGTTTCTAACCCAAATACGTGGGAGGCATGATGATTCTTGCAACTTAGCTCTATACCTATGAGGGTTGCAATTGTGGCCCCTTTTTGTATTAAAGGCATGTACAATTTTGTGTGAATAGAAATGAGAAGCAATTTATTCCAGTTAATATAAATACTTAAAAAACCACTAAAGGTATATACCAAGTATATTCTTATATTTAACCCAATGGAACTTCAATGAACTATGTTGATTATAAGCATCCATAACACATGGAACACAAAGTTTTCAAAATGTGTGTCAAATCCCAAGGAATCAATCGTTCTACAAGAACTATGAAGCCTAAATTGGTGAAGAGAAAGTGAAAAGGAATAAAGTTGTATCATGCTATTCGAATGTTCACATTGACTACAAATTGAAATAAAAACTTCAATAGCTTAAAACTTTGTTAGAAAATGAGTTGGAATTCACACATCGAAAAATGGAGTTGAGTATGAGCCAAAGAGAAGCAAAATGGAGTTGAGTATGAGCCACAAAGAAGCAAAAAGTGTTGCATGGGGATTATTTGACATTTACAAGGTGAGGCAAAACGAGATGCTTTACAGTGCAAGTAAGAGTAGACCTTCAACACTTCATTCATGCATGTGTGCAACACTAAAAAAAAAGAGTTGACATCTTATCTCTCTTAATAATTACCAATAACAAAAAAAACAAAAAGAAATAACGAACCCAACATTATTAAACAACAACATCTATAAATAAACTATAATAGATTCATCTTAAGTTCTTAAGAGTGGATCCTTTACACGTCTAGAGGGATCAAAAACATTAAGGTTTACACCTCAAACTTTTGATCATTCTCAATGCTTGATAGACTTGAGGTTAAGATGGATATATGTTAGTTATACAATTAATGATACAATCGAAATCCCAATCAATGATCAATCAACAATCTTAAACAAAGATCACCTATGTTACACAACTTACAAGTTTCTGAGACATGGAGTAGGGGGGAATGGGGGAAATGAGATTTGGGGACATTCCATATCCATCCCCAAAAGTTGTCCTCGACAAGGAGGGGTCATTCCATATCCATCCCCAAGAACCCTATGATGTGCGAGCCTCAAGGATGGGTCCCTAAGGTGTGGGGACGAGTTCCCATGCTACATAGAGGAACACAAAAGTTATCCCATGTCACTGTCAATTTAAACATATGAATGAGTGTGTGTATTATTTACTAGACTATAAAGATTTGTAAATTATAAAATGCATCTTATAACTCAATGCTAAACACCAAATCATGAATCATAAATCATTGACAACTAAGATATGATTATACAAACCACCCCTCCCTATACATATTCGCCTAGGCCTCGATCTCAAAGGAGTTTCCATGTTTTTTTTTAAAACCCAATTCTAGATAAGCGATGAGTTGCCAACTCTAATTTGAAAATGGTCATATCTTCCAAATGAAAGGGTGTAGCATCCCATTGAGTTTGGCACATCAATGTTTGTTCCATTACAAAGAGAGGATTCTCAATTTATGATATTCCAAACACTTTCCCCACATTGTCTAGACTCTAACAGTCTAACCATCCATCCATCCCTAAGAATTACCCCTTTCCAAAGAAAGAGGCAACACAAACTCCACAACAACCCCATCCCAAAAGACTCTAACAACCTTCCATCCCCATAATACATCATACATATTTCATCATTTCTGCTTTGTGGCATATCATGCAACAACCATTTGTCCATATTGAATGGAAAGTACTATCTTTAACCACCAAGTACCTTAGTCTTAAAGGAAGAATAAGATTTCCAAACACTATGACAACTCCTATGCAACCTAATTACATCATCTTGAATGGCTCACTTTTTGTTAACTAGATTGACAACAAGGTTGATTTGGCCAGATCCTGGAACAGAGCTCATCAATTTTATAGTCCATAGGACCATAGGACCATTTCCAATCCTACAAACTTAATACCTGTTACAACAAAATCTAGCACCCCTAAATGATGTAAAGTCCCAAGCATCAAGGCGCTAGTCGTGTGCAACTCGGGAAGTCTACTCACTGTCACAACAGTAGCTCTTCCTCTCTTGGTTGGCTCTTCTCCAACTCAAGGGGGGCTTCCCTAAAGGTACGATTTCTAAGGCTATAGAGTGGAGGCACAAGGTGATTTAGTGAAGAGTAAGACTAAGAAAAACAAATGGATGTAGTATATGTGGAATAATGAGTGATGTGAGAAAGCAAGATGAAGGTAGAAACCCCAAGACCAAGTGCCTAATTACACCTTGGGAAAATGGAGTGAAGGAAGCATAGATCAAAGAGGATGAGTGGCAAGTGCATGAAAATGTAAGGCAATAGGAGCTACTATGCATACCATAACTCAGCCTTAGCTTGCTGATTTTAATAGCAGAAAATTACCTTAGAAGGCTAAAGGTACCATACTTGAGCATTGTTATGAAAGTGAGGTTTTGTTAATCTAGCAAAAATTGGATTTATTAGATGAAAGGTTAACACAACAACAGCAGCAATACTAGGTGGAATACCATCCTCACATTACTCTAACAAAGTGGAGCATGGTTCATTACAAGGCAATTCGCAACATGCCACAAGGGTCTCCTAATACAAAAATCAGCTTATGAAAATAAAGTGCACAATGAAAGCCTCACATAAAGTGATATTATACCTCCAATCTTCCATAAGGCTCCAAGCATATGATGTACAAATGAAGTCTAAGGGCAGAGCTCCTGAATCCTGAAAGTCCCAACAACCATTACATTGGAGAGAAAACTCCTCTTTATAGAGTGAGTCTTTTCTCTCATAAAATAAAGAATTATTTTTTGCTAACTAACTCCATGACAAGTCCAAGAAATAATAAAAAATTGTAGTAGTTAGAACCCTCCTCAGTCCATGGTTGAACATGTCACAATATATGGACACAAGCCTCTTAAGGAGAACTTGACCTCATCCCAAAATAGAAAAGAGATCACATCAAACGTCTCCAAGAGAGGGTGTGCTACTAAGAATAGTCATGATAACTAGGTCAACATGCAAGATGTCCACATAAAATTCACCCTCCAAGAATGGATGCATGCAATTATAATTAAATAATGTTTAACTGAGGAGGATGTGCTTAAGGCTCCACCTAGAAGAGCTCACAAAGTGTGCCCTCCAAGGTGCATGACAGATAAAACAATAAATATTCCTCCTAGGAGAATTCTCTAGAAGAAACCTCCAAAAATAGGAAATGGTCCACAAAATGCATGTAACCAATCCACATGTGTGAATCCCAAGGCAACCAACTCCGTAAACGAATGTGCAAGGTGCCAAGTAGATGAAGTGCTCCACAACAAATGAAATAGTCAAACCCCAAAATAGCAAGTGGACCATCTCCAACAAGACAAATCCAAGGAGATAAGGGAAAAATACGGTTTTGACCATGCCAAAACTCCATGAAATAATAAAATATATACCTCCATAAATAGCAAGAAGTGCCTCTGCAAGTGTGCCCTCCAAAGATATGCTCCAATAATAGTAAGAAGACCAAGTAAATGCATGCAATGTGCCATGTGTGGCCCTCCAAATATGCCATATGCCTCTCAATAAAATCCCTCCATAACCACCTCAAATAAAATAATATGTGTCAAGTCAAAGAGGCAAGAGTGCTCTCCAATGAAGGTCAAAAGATGACAAGAGTACTGAAATATCCATGCAATAAAGATGAGAGAGCACCTAGGAGAGGTGCACCATAGAAAAATGTGCCATGTAACTACCTCAACCACCCAACAAATAATAAAATATCTCCATATGAAGTGCACCCTCAAAAGAAGTGCCAAGTTGGTTAGACCTCATCAATACTCATGCCAAAACCATGTGTTGTTTCCCAATACCATCAACTGATTTCCCCAAACCATGTGCACAAGAGAGTGTGCCCTAGGAGAATGTGGCAACCTCTTCAACGATAAAATAATCATGAATACCTTAGAAATTGTGCCCAAGAGAGGAGCACTCCATAAGTAAACCTCAGATAACCTCCAAACAACCCTTTCAAGAGTGAACAATTGCCTATTGGAGTAGGGCGCTCAAGCTATTAACCTCTGAGGTAATAAAATGGATTAATTTAACCATCGAATAGCTAAATCAACCTCAACATGTGTGCACAAATGTTAATGCTCAAATAAAACCATAGTCCAACCTCCCAATAGTCACCCACTGTTAAGTCAACATGAACATCTGTGCCAGATTCCAATGAGGGGGGTTGTGCTCCAACAATTGTTTTATGATGGAACAAGTTGTATCTCCTAACAAAGACCACCATGATAACAACGGAATGATAAAATAGAAGCTCCACCTAGAATTGAACCTAGGGTGCACCACCAAAGGACTATAACAAGATTAATATTTCATTAGACCCTAGAAGGCTTGATCACCAAAGATGTATGTAGTACCCCATTAATCTAACTCCAATTTATGAAAAATTACATCCACAAGGGTACTAACATCATCGAACACATTTCCACCTAGGTGATGCCTAGCAAATGTTACAAAATCAAGTCATATCACCTAGGGAAATCCCACCAAGGCAAAGTGCACTACCACAACAAATCCATCATCCAACCACATCAACATCATAAGATAGGAGACAATAGAAATGCTAACCCTTTCAATCATCATGCATGTTCCCATTGTTAGAATATAATGGATGTGCTCGTTTAACCATAGACAATATAGCAATATTGTCACCCAACCATAGGTCGAAGCCACCCCCGAGCACCTTAACCTTGATAGAGAATCATTCCAGAAGCAAACCCTAGACTGGATAGCCAAACAAAGGTGGCGCACCAAGCAAGAGTAACAATAGTTGATCAAAGAGTCCAAACCATAACCAAGAGAGAGTCCAAGCCAAAACCGAAATCTGCTAGTTGCAGCAGCTACAACAGCAGCTCTCCTCCAAACTTGCACACAAACTGGCCAACTACAGTGCGCACAAGTGTTGCTTCTGCAGTTCTGAGAATACTGGCCAGAATGAAGACTGGCCTCCTGTATTTATACTATTCCTGGCAGACTGCATGGGCCGACTTCTCATTCTAGGTACTAATTCTTCAGTATATAACATTTCCTTTAGCCGACTTCTTCTCTTGGAGGCTAATAACCTAATACAAGTCATTCTCTTGAGCCGACTTGTCTTCTAGGGTTATTAACCAATTAATTAGGATTTCTTCTTGCTTCCCGGAATATTCTATTCTCGTCAGGTTTACACGTGGAGGTAAATACCTCCCGCAGCTACCATAATATCAACACTCCCTCCTAGCTAGGGAGGTATTGAAGGTAATGGTCTTGAGCACAAACATACCATTCATCCAGTAGCATCAACATAGTCATATAGACTAACTCATGATTAAATCATGAGCACCATCATCTCTATCAGTGTCATCAGTTGCATCATCTCTCGAAACCATACTCCATCTAAGTAATCAGACATGATGCTGGATAAGTCACTCACTCCACAGAGTGACATAAGAGCCATTCCTCTAATCCAAACATATGTCCTAGAAGAATAAATGTCGTGGACCATTTTTAGTCTGGGGAATCTCTGTCCATTGATCATCCATCTAGTTGATAATCATTTCCAACACTACTGATAGTTTTCAAGGAATCGGAACAATGTCATTCAATAGAACACAACTGTGTCTATCCATAGTAGTACACAAGTACAATCCAATGGTACATTGTCGCACCAAGTAGCACACAGATACTTGATCAGTGACATGCAGTCACAATCAGTGGAACACATCCACCACAATAGTATACATCTATTGTCCAGAGACTTACAGTCTCCATAACAACCATATCATCTGATATCAACCTACACAAAAAACATTGTTATGGTATAAACTGACTCATCTGGGCCATTCTTCCACTCACATCTGCGATATCTGGAAGAGCATCTGCCCTCAGAAGGTAAAACATCAATGATGAGCTATCTGGACTATTCTTCTCAAGCAAGGAAGAATAATCATCCCAATTTATGAGCCTGAACCATTTACCTATATGGGCCATTCCTCCGACACTAAACAAAGTGCAGCCTGGAGAGAATGAGCCTGCCCTAGGGAATGCCTGTCCCTGATTGTTGAACCTGGACCATTCCTCCAGCACTAAACAAAGTGCAACCTAGAGAGAATGAATATGCCATAGGGAATCACTGTTCGGACCATTGCCTAAGGAAATGACTGTCCTGCACCAACCTCCAAAATGGACCATTCTTCGAAACTGCTCACAATTGTGAGCTTCGAAAGAATGACTGTCCAGCGAGGCGGACCAGTCTTCTTGACCACCATTGAGAGTGACCGTCAAGAAGAGAGATTGTCCTAGACCATTCCCCCACACTAGCCACAAGGGGAATCACTGCCTATGGTACATCAGCAATCCATCGAACCATTTTCATTACGAAAATGATCGTTCGATCTGGACCATTTTCCGAACTGGAAAATGCATGTCCGTCAGAAATCTCAAACCACTTTCCGAACTGGAAAGGAACTGCTCATCTTGGACCATTTTTTGAACTGAAAAATGATTGTCCATAAATCAATAACACATCAATGCTCCCTCCCAACCTAGGAGTCACCTCTTCCTTTTTCAATAAGGAAGTCGTCTCCACGGGCTCTAGCTTGAGTAAGCAAACTCTTCCATCTTGAATAGAGGTTTTACCAAAATGTCTGCTTATCTGCTCATCTGTGGAGATATATATTGGAGAACCACTCTCTCTTTTCTAGACTTCATCACGGAGAATATAATGCTTGATCTCAATGTACTTCGGTCTTTCTAGAACACTGGTTTTCTGAAGGCTTTATATAGCTCTGATCATTATAGTATATCATAGTTGGATTTAGCTCTTTTGTTTCCTGCTAGCTCATAACATCGTGGCAAGGCTCAAACTGGAACATATCCATGTGGCACTTCTTCTGTCGTCATGAGAGTTTGTCATGGATTAGCAATCCATCGTCCTGGACTTCTGAGTAACCACTCTGATTTTTATCATAGAAGGTTTTCACCATGCTTCTGCTATGCATGAGAGACTTTGCACCAAGTTGTTTGAATCCATACAAAATCTTCTTCCGTCTGCATATATGGGTTTCTTTCTGGTATACCTCAAAGCCTTGAGGTTTCTCTACATACTCTCTTTGTTCAATTATTTTGGAGAATAGTCTTTGCATTCATCTGATGTAAACTCCATCCCATGGCTATTGCGGACGATATAATGGCTCATGTAGAGGTATGTTTGGTTTACTGGAACAAATAATCATCATAGTCTTCTCCCTCCATCTGGGAGAACCTCTAGATCTAGATCTCGCAATGCTTACAGTCATAAGTCTTCCATACATTGTTCTTCATCAGTTCCTTTACTTGATTGCTTTTAGTGAGTTTAGATCAGGCTGGTAGTCTTGTGATTCTTGATACAATGACTGTTTGTTCTAGCTTTTCCTTCTTTCTTGGAATCTTCATGTCCTTCCTCATGTTTTAGCTCTTAGGTCCATGGAGTTTTCTAGAGATTCCATTCCCTGAAGATTCCAACTTCTTTCTTTCATCATAGGATCATGGATGTGGATGGACAACCAGGGATACTTTAAGGCTTCTTTTCGAAGAAGACTTCTTCTAAAGTCAAAACGAACACGTGTTGTTTTTCATGGTTGCTACCACCGAGCCATAGGACAGCGGGCTACCCCTTTCACAACTGAGACATGGGAGGCAAACACCTACCGCTTATTTCTTTTTATGATCTGCACCTGAGAGCACCGAACAAAGCCAACGCATCCCCACCTACCAGCATTGTACCTGCCCACAACGGGGAGCGCACCTCATCCCATATTATTGACAATCGTTGATGGGTACATGGATAGATACTTTATCATCTTCAATGGATCATATTATTTAGGATTAGCTCCCTCCTAATCCTTTCTTCATGCATGAGTGCATGCTCATCTTTTGGAACTCTGTAATCAGCTCCCTCCAAATAAGAGAGCCCATGCTTCACTCTGCCTTCTGCAAAGTGTCATAAGTCCTTTTCCAATTTCCTATTGATTGTTGACTTCTTTCTGTTTTTACTCCTTCTAGGTTTCTTCAAGTTTGATTCTGATTTCGGCTTATCTTGCAGTTGTTACTTATGTAATGGCTTTCACATGAATTGTTACCTGGGGTTGTTGATGCACTTCATCCTTTCATGTGTATTGCCTGACTTATAGTCATTGTGATAGCAGTCCTTATTTTGTTGTTCTTCCATGGGTGTAGTTTCTCGTTGAACATCTTATAGATATGCAAGATATGTACAGAAACTATGTAAACATGGTATGTACAAGAACTATGACAAATATTGTTACCTTGTCTTAGAAGAAGAAGTTTGTTTTATCCTTCTTGGTCTTCCTTGAGGTTTTCCTTTCTTCGGCAACTGATGCTTTGTGTGTCTCCTTCCTTTTCTTTAGCTCGCAACAATGATTCTTGTAGTGACCATATTTTCGACAGTTGAAGCATTGTATTTATGACATATCTTCCTCTTGATTTGGCTTCTTCCTTGAGCCAAACTTCCTTTTGTTCCTGAAATTCTTGAATCTTGTTGTGAAGGCTTGATCATCGTATTTCTTTTGAGGTTTCTCTTTAACACAAATCCTTGATTCTTCTTGTGCACAACAAGTCCAAAGTTCTTCAAATGTAGGATACTCCTTCCTTGTGTTCATGCTTGCGGCAAATGCATCCCATGTCTTGGGAAGACCATTGAATACTACATTTACTAGTTCCTTCTCTGAAATGATCTCTTCAATAGCTTGTAGTTGATCTCTTAACTGAGAGATTCTTACGAAGTATGATGTTATGTTGTCGTCATCATTTATCTTCATGTCACGGAGCTCATTCTTTAGACTCATTACTTGTCCAATGTTTCTGACTTAGAAGAGGTTTGTTAGGGCATCGTACGTCTTCTTTAGATGAATCAAGATGGGAGATGTAGGGTATCAAATGGTCTTTTATAGAATCCACTATGATACTCATGGCATTGATGTCATTGTCTTTGAACTTCTCCATAACTGCAACGTTCTGCGGTTCCTTCTCTTTTCCTTCTTCAAACTCCGGTTCCACAATCTTTCCTTTCACGATATCCAACACTTTATTCTTGGAAAGGATGAGATCAATCCTTGTCTTCCATGCTCTGAAGTTAGAAGCCCCTTCTAACTTGTTTTTTGACTTCATAGAGTAAGTCATGGCTGCTTTGACTTGGTCAACCCTAGATTTGACCAAAAACTCAAACTTGACGTCTTAGCTTGCTGAGGGTACCAAGAGATGTGCTAGGCTAGGGCGCACTAGTCTATCTGGAAATTAGGTCAATCTCTTCACTTAAGGTGCCTCAACGAGAGGGTTAGGGTTTCGTTGTTGCAACAAAAACTAGCTGCAACTGCAACTACAACTAAACAAATCCTCCCAATCATCTTCCAGCGATTAGTGTGGGCCCATAACCTGTTAGAATATAATGGATGTGCTCGTTTAACCATAGACAATATAGCAATATTGTCACCCAACCATAGGCTGAAGCCACCCCTGAGCACCTTAACCTTGACAGAGAATCATTCTGGAAGCAAACCCTAGACTGGATAGCCAAACAAAGGTGGCACATCTTTCTCCAAGGATAGCGCACCAAGCAAGAGTAACAAGAGTTGATCAGAGAGTCCAAACCATAACCAAGAGAGAGTCCAAGCCAAAACCAAAATCTGCTAGTTGCAACAGCAGCTCTCCTCCAAACTTGCGCACAAACTGGCCAACTGCAGTGCGCACAAGTGTTGCTTCTGCAGTTCTAAGAATACTGGCCAGAATGAAGACTAACCTCCTGTATTTATATTATTTCTGGCAGACTACCTGGGCCGACTTCTCATTCTGGATACTAATTCTTTAGTATATAACATTTCCTTTAGCTGACTTCTTCTCTTGGAAGCTAATAACCTAATACAAGTCATTCTCTTGAGCTAACTTGTCTTCTAGGTTTATTAACCAATTAATTAGGGTTTCTTCTTGCTTCCCAGAATATTCTATTCTCATCAAGTTTACACATGGAGGTAAATACCTCCCGTAGCTACCATAATATCAACACCCACCACGTATCCATCACAAGAGAACCATGTAGAGCACCCCTTCTAGTGACACAAATAATACATCATCATCATCCAAAAGTCGTTAGGATAAGATAATATAAGATAATTTTATTAATGTTCGACTAGGGATCACAAAAGTAAGTCAAAGGGATTGTTGAGTACAATGATGTCATTACAAAACAGGGGTACCAAAAGGTCTCCTATAAAAAGGAAAGATGCAAAAAGTAAAGTAAAGTAAGGTATGCTAGAGAGTGAGATCTAAGTCAAGGCATGAAGAGATGTATAGGAGGAGAAGATCCAGAAACAAGAGGAACCAAAAGTAATGAAATAGGTCTGTCATAGAATAGACCCATCTCTCCTACCATCTAAGGTCGAATGAAGGAAGCTGAGTATAATAAGATGTCGAGAGGGAAAACTGGCGAGATGCTTGGATCGTCTCTTACATTGTTGTCTGGAAGTAGTACTTCGATGAGGCCTAGGGGATATCATCCTTCTCCTGGGAAGGGATCTAATCTGATTGTGTCCCTGAAATCTTGTGGGACGGGGGAAGATCCCACATGTCCACACTAATCTGGAGTCCGGAGCTGCGTTGGTATCAATCTGTCTCTTAGTGCCCCTTCTTGAGGGTAGCACCGTGAAGAAGAAAGTGATCCATCGGATAGAGTCTACTCTAGGTGAGATCGGAAGAGCAATATTCTATTCTCATCAAGTTTACACATGGAGGTAAATACCTCCCGTAGCTACCA
Organism: Picea abies; assembly: GCA_900067695.1. Classification (NCBI taxonomy): domain Eukaryota; kingdom Viridiplantae; phylum Streptophyta; class Pinopsida; order Pinales; family Pinaceae; genus Picea; species Picea abies. Next base: position 29,249 of record CBVK0102407781.1, read on the forward strand.
TAATATCAACACCCACCACGTATCCATCACAAGAGAACCATGTAGAGCACCCCTTCTAGTGACACAAATAATACATCATCATCATCCAAAAGTCGTTAGGATAAGATAATATAAGATAATTTTATTAATGTTCGACTAGGGATCACAAAAGTAAGTCAAAGGGATTGTTGAGTACAATGATGTCATTACAAAACAGGGGTACCAAAAGGTCTCCTATAAAAAGGAAAGATGCAAAAAGTAAAGTAAAGTAAGGTATGCTAGAGAGTGAGATCTAAGTCAAGGCATGAAGAGATGTATAGGAGGAGAAGATCCAGAAACAAGAGGAACCAAAAGTAATGAAATAGGTCTGTCATAGAATAGACCCATCTCTCCTACCATCTAAGGTCGAATGAAGGAAGCTGAGTATAATAAGATGTCGAGAGGGAAAACTGGCGAGATGCTTGGATCGTCTCTTACATTGTTGTCTGGAAGTAGTACTTCGATGAGGCCTAGGGGATATCATCCTTCTCCTGGGAAGGGATCTAATCTGATTGTGTCCCTGAAATCTTGTGGGACGGGGGAAGATCCCACATGTCCACACTAATCTGGAGTCCGGAGCTGCGTTGGTATCAATCTGTCTCTTAGTGCCCCTTCTTGAGGGTAGCACCGTGAAGAAGAAAGTGATCCATCGGATAGAGTCTACTCTAGTAGGAGGTTGAAGAATATGGGCTCGGAGGCTGAGGGCCTCCTGTATGTATAAGACTAAGCACCTCTGGTCAGGATATCCAAAAAAGCCACCGAGGGCCTGAGTCCCCCTGAATAAGCAATGGAATCTCCCCCTAATCTCATAATAGATGGGGCAACAGAAGGTGAAGTGCTCCTCAGTCTNCCTAATCTCATAATAGATGGGGCAACAGAAGGTGAAGTGCTCCTCAGTCTCGACCTCCTATAGATGGCATAGCTAGCAGATTGTGTCAGATCAATCAATCTGGTGGTATGTCTCTACCCGAAGTCTATGAGAACCCACTTTGAACTGACCTAGCAAAATGCAGAGAGCATGTACCCAGTGGCGGAGAGTATACTATGGTCGAACAATGAACTCGTCTCTAAGCTCCAAGAAGTGCTCAGCATAAAAGGCCATCTTTGGGCGTAACCCGCCTAAAGGGTTAACCTAAGTGATATGGATAAACTGCCTGTAAATGTCATCCCTGATGATCCTATTCAACTCCTGTAGAGTCGATAGGAGGTGGCCAGGTGCGTCCAAGGAATATCCTTTGGGCGTAACCCGCCTAAAGGGTTAACCTAAGTGATATGGATAAACTGCCTGTAAATGTCATCCCTGATGATCCTATTCAACTCCTGTAGAGTCGATAGGAGGTGGCCAGGTGCGTCCAAGGAATATCTAAACGGAGGGAGACGATCTATTTGAATTCCCACGGACTCTAAAAGATCTGAAACCCCGACGAACCAACCTCAAGCCCGACCCAAAGGACTAGAGAGGGCAATGGTCTTTGAAGAACAATAGACCAAGTACAAGTATCGATCTCGCCCATTCACCAAGTAAGCAAAGTTCCAGATGCAATGCAGAAAAAAAGAGACCAGTCTGAACACTGTCTCAAGTCGAAAGGGTCAAGCCCCGAACTCTACTAGAACAATGTGTTGAGGTATTGTCTGCTTGCATCTAATGATGTGTCGAAGGAGAAGTGTCTGGACTCTCTCAGCTAAGGCCCAATCGGACTCAAGTAAAGAAGGCCCCCAAATCTCTAAGCCATATAGAACAGTGGGTC
>CBVK0102407809.1:0-12292 GCA_900067695.1 Picea abies
TTAATATCTAAATTAAATTATATAATAAACATCCATATGTTTTATTTCCAATTTTCACAGATTTAGTTATACTGTTTATATTTTTAATATTTTAAAAATATTATGTATATTACAATTTTTTGATGAAGTATATTAAATTTTATAATGATTTTGTTAATTAAAATGATAGTTTAATATTTAAATTAAATTATGTTTGAGATATTTATATTTTTGGAAACTTCATTTATAATTATGATTAATCATTCCTTTGTGTTTATGCAATTTTAAAATTTTTATTTATATTACAATTGTTCATGAAACATCATAAATTTCATAATGATTTTGTTAATTTTCAATGTTAAATTTAATATTTAAATTGAATTATTCACTAAGTATTCAACCTAAATATTGTTGAAAAAACTCAATTATAATTATAACAGATTTAGTGTGCCAGGGTCTATCTCATTTCACTTTATAAAGAAATCTTAAAAATATTATCTATATTACAGTTTTTCATGAAATATAAATTTTATAATGATTTTGTTAATTTTAAATGTTAAATTTAATGTTTAAATTGAATTATATACTAAACATCTAACCTCAATATTGTTGAAAAAAATCAATTATAATAACCCCAATATTGTTAAAAAACTCATTTATAATTATAACATCAACCTCAATATTGTTGAAAAAACTCAATTATAATTATAACAGATTTAGTGACTCCCACTTGACTTTATAAGGAAAGAAAGGAAACCTCAAAAAAAAGATCATTAAATGAATCTTAAATTAAAATTTATTTATATGTGTATATGTTTTTCTAAATAAATAAATTAAATTATTTTATAAATTATTTTATTCTCATTTATATATTTATATATATTGATATTTTGATTGTACCATTTATTTTGAAGGTTAACCTTTAAACTAAATCCTCATTTATATATTAATAATTTTTTTTTATTTTCAAATAATTTATATATTAATAAATTTTATTTATTTCAAATATGATTATTTAAAAGTTAATTTTTATTTTAAAATTTTATAATCATATTAAATGATAAATTAATAATTTTAATGGTTAAAACAAAAACAAATACTTAAAAACATACATCTACAAAACAATATTATGAAATAAAAAATTATCATAAATTACACTAAAATGTTTCAAAAATCAAAATCTATCTAAAATGTTTCATAAATCAAAATCTCTCTAATTTTTATCGTAATAGAATTCAGAGTAGATAATATGACAGATCTCAACCATCCATTGTTTTACTATACCCTCACTATCTTTATTTTTTCTACTTTCTCCTACATTTCACTAATAAGAAATTTTGATTTTCACAAGGAAATTTTTTTATCATTAGTTGGTTGTAATATTGCAACGACCTGTCTGGTCTAGTCTAAGATGTACACCTCTTTCCTACTTCTTTTCTCAGTCGGTCTGGTCTCGGTATGGCACTGTCGTCTTCCTATTTCTATGTCGTCTTCCTATTTCTATGGTCGGTCTCAGTGTTCATGTGCTTTTCTCTGCTATGGAGGCCATGGTTGATGTCCTCTGTGATTTTCTCTCCTATGGAGGCCACGTTACACAACCTAGTATGTGTTTTAAAAGAATGTACACAGCCAAAGCTATAACTGTAATTTGAAAATGAACCTATAACCGCACACATTCACACAACCAAAGATGTAAGAGCACACATTCACAAACTAAAATGAAACTGTAAGAAATTACACAACCAAATATGTAAGACCACACATTCCCAAAATGAGTAGGTTAATTTTAGAGTAATTTTCTCTAGATTTCATCTCTTGAGGCAAAAGAATGAGTCTGAATCCTGCCAGATTTTCAGGGGTAGTCTGAGTTTTGCATGAATCAATGTTCCATGCATTTCAGCTACATACATGAGAGGTTTTTCCCAATTTTAAATCAAATCAGATTCTTAGAAAATTGATCAAAGTCTGGATTGAACGGAAATTTAAAAACTGCCAAAAAACCTACCTCAAAAATAACTGAAGAAAGATTGCTCCCAAATTAACCCACTCCTTCAAAAAATAAAATCTTGTACTCTTTTTCCCAAGTCTCTCACAATTTACTTTATAAGGAATGTGGGGGAGCCTCTTTAGAGGGTCATTAAATGGATCTTAAAGTAAATTTTGCCTTGTGGTCTACGATTGACATGGGGGATTTTACAAATTACAAAAATAAAATTCTCAAAGTTCAATTACAAAAGTTTCTACAGGTTGGTTTCTTTAACTAATTTAATGCAAGCTTCTTGGAAATTAGTGCAGGCCTTTGGTTCACCTACCTAAATACACCCGATTATACCCTATTATAGTTTTGGGTTAATTAATTTTGTGCGTCTCTTGGATGGTCCTGTGCCTAAAATTCCTGTGTAACAATCTGATGGCCATCAATAAAGGAGATAAATTGAGACAAAATCCATATAGAATAACTTGCATTGAGCATTCATGAAAACACATCTAAAGCCATGAAAAAAGCATACATGCAAACACATCTAAATCCACGAAAAAATGACGGAAATTTTTCAGATAACTGGCGTGTGCGGACTGAAGAACTAGGTTTTGGAGCCCCGCGGCACTGATCTGTGGCACCACATATGTTGCCCTGCTGAGGCTCATGAATTGCAAGGAGGGGGAGCTGCGAGGCACCTCTTACAGCCAAATTACAGCGAATGGCAATCCCTCAGAAGGGTTGAAGCGACCAACTTTTGAACCGCCACCAAACCTGCGCACGGAGCTTCTGGAGGAGGGAACTTTCAAATATCGAGAAATGGATATAGATCCGGGGAAGGAGACGGCCCCTGGCCGGGAGTCAACTCCATGGCTATTGGGTAAATGTATCCCACAAGTGCTGCAAGCCCTGAAGTATGTCATCAGCTTGCCATGGATAGAAGAGCAGTAGCAATACATGAGGGACTATGCCCTGGTGGGTAAATTTCTAGGGCTCTGGACTTCGGAGTGAGATCTAATCAAATGGATAGAATACTGGTGGAAGCTGAGAGGGCACTATGATTTACAATTAGGCTCCAAGGGTTTCTTCACGATTATCTTCCATAACCTGGAGGATCACAACCGCATCTTTGATGGGGGGGGCATATTTCTACAACTCGGCAGGACTCTTTTTAAGATTCTGGACTGAGAAGTTCAGCCCTGAGAAGGAAGACTTTTCCCATGCGCCGGTCTAGATCAGATTATATCCTTGCCCCAAGAGTTCTAGCTTGAAGAGGTCGTGGAAAAAGAAGGGAACCCAGAAAGTGACAAGGACAAGGACGGCTTTGTACAACCACCAGGGAAAATGCGTCAAGGAGGAAGAAAACAACCAGCTCAGGTAAGAAAAGATCCCTCAACTAGTAATAAGTTTTCCATCTTGCAAAACCAACCAGAAAACCCCATAAATTTTGCAAATCCCTTGGCCCCACCTCCGAGCATTACCCCTCAATCTATCAGTCAAGGAACGGATCGGCCGATCGGGGGAAAAGAGCCTAACCTCTCCCCCCATGATACTGCACCTGACCTGCAAGAGACAGATGACGGGGAAGTGGATATGGAGCTAGAGGAGCAAGACCTTGCTGGTGTGGATCTGGAATGCCTGGAGCATGCTTATAGGCAGCAAAAACTCTACACCATACCCAGAGATCAACTATGGAAAGTTCACAAAGTATTCCTCAATTCCCTAGTTGGGTCCTCTGCTCGAGCCAGCAAAAGCCTAGGAATCCAGGGTGGTCAATCAAAAAACCCGGCTAAAACCCAGAAAGATGAAAAGAAAAGAGGCAGAAAATCCACCAACAAACTCATACAAGAAATAGGGAACTTTATGGTAAACTCGAGACAAATCAACCTGATTTTAGATAGCTTTTCTCCTCTCCCCACACCCTTGTCATCATGAAGATCATCACCTGGAATATCAGAGGCCTCAATGGATGTAGCAAGCAAAAACTGCTACAGGATCTAATATTGGCAGAAAAACCAGAAATTCTACTCCTACAGGAAACAAAATGTACTTCAGAAGATATTGACAAGCTACTACCCCACTACTGGAAACTGGGGAAGGCAGTCTCAATAGACGCCACAGGAACAACAAGTGGTTTGGTAGTTCTGTGGAACACCAATGCAGTGATAATGGACAATTTCATTACCACCAAATGGTCTATCACGGCTGATTACAGGCTTATAGGTTTAAATAGGCCTGGACATCTGACCAATGTCTATGGCCCTGCTAGCCCAAGGGACAAGAAGGCCTTCCTGAGGAACCTGTTATACCTTGCTAGCCTATCACAATACAAAAACTGGACCATTGGGGGTGACTTCGACATTATTTGCAGCCTGGAGGAAAAAAGAGGAGGCTCTAGGCACCTGGATTGGGACTCCGGTGACTTCAATACTCTCATAGATGATCTCCACCTAATTGATCTGGATGCCAACAATGGCTTGCACACCTGGACAAACATGAGAACTGGTATACATCAAATTGCCTACAAGCTAGACAGATTCCTGATATCTGAATCTCTCATGTTGGAAGGCACCACAATGGAATCTGCTATCCTAAATTTCAGGTTTGAGAAATTATGGCTAGACCACCCGGAGTTCCAAGAAAACATCCAAGCCTGGTGGAGGGAGGAAGAGATACCTCGAGGATCCAAAATGTATATATTCCAGCAAAAGCTAAAGAAACTCAAGCAAACTCTCAAACTCTGGAACTAGAACACCTTTGGCAACATCTTTGATGCTCAAAAATAGTTTTCGGCACAATTGGAAGGGATTCAGCAGCAGATCAGACTACATGGGTTGACAAACGAACTCAAGGCCCAGGAAATAACATTAAACCAGTAGCTCAAGGTTAGGAAAAAGAAAGAAAAGATATTATGGAAACAGAAATCGCGAGTGCAATGGCTACGGGAAGGGGAGTGCAACACTAAATTTTTCCATAGAACTATCATCCAAAGACGGTACTCCAACAAGATCACCCATCTCATTTCAGACGATGGGGACACTATACATTCCCATGAGGACATGGAAAATAACTTGACAAGCTATTTTCAAAACCTCCTCACAGAACCCCGGGCAGATAGATAGGAGGCCATCAACAAGCTCACGTGGCATGTGCCTTCCATCGTCACCCTGGAGCAAAATGATGCCCTTCTACGGCCAATAACAATAGAGGAAGTGGATCAAGCACTTCAGGAGACTCCCAAGGGAAAGGCTCCTAGCCCCGATGGATTCACAAGCGACTTTTTCCATCACTTCTAGCCACTGATCAGAATAGAAGTCTGGGAAATTTTAGAAGACTCCCGAGCCACTAGCCAAATTCTCCAGGCCTTCAATGCCACTTTCTTAATCTTATTTCCCAAAGAGGGGAAGGCACATCATCCCAAGCAGTTTAGGCCGATAGCTTTGTGCGACGTCATTTATAAGCTCCTTACAAAGGTGATAGCCAAGAGACTCAAACCCATCTTACCTACAATAATATCCCCGGTGAAATTAGGCTACGTGGAGGGCAGACAAATCCTAGACAGCATGATCCTCGCCCATGAGGTGATCCATTCTCTGCAGAAGACCAAGACCCCAGGTATGCTCCTCAAACTAGACCTCTCTAAAGCTTTTGACGAGATCAGCTGGGAATAAATGCAAGCAATGGTTCTGGCTTTTGGATTTGATCAGGGCTGGGTAAAATGGATAATGAATCTAACCTTTTCAGCTTTCTTCTCTCTCCTCATCAATGGCGTCTCATCAAAGCCCTTCTCCCCCCCTAGAGGAATCAGGCAAAGAGATCCCCTCTCTCTGTTTCTGTTCATTATCCTGGCCGAGGGCCTTAGTAGGTCCATCCATGCAGCAATTGAAAACAAACTCCTGACAGGCCTTCCCTTGCATGGTATCTCCCCTCCCATCTTGCACAGCCAATTTGTTGATGACACCCTCCTGATGGGCAGCCCCACGGTCTGGGAAGCCAACTCCATCCTATATATCCTTCAAACCTTCTCTGATGCTTCGGCCTAGACTGCAACAAGAATAAATCCCAAATCTTTTTCTTCAACACCATTCCTCCGGTCTAGCACCATATCTCTGGTCTCCTCGGTTTCAATAGCTCCCTTCCATCCAAATACCTTGGCATCCCCTTGATCAACAACACCCTCCAGAATTCCTCCTGGGAGCACCTCTTATCTTCCTTCTCCAAAAGGCTCTCCTCCTGGACCTACAGATCTCTTAATCTCCCCGACTGCCTCACTCTTCTCCAGGCCATCCTCTAGGCCCTTCCGATCTACTCCTTCTCTGCACTGGCCGCTCCAAAGTTTGTACTTACCACTGTCAAAAGCCTTCAAAGAAACTTCATTTGGCAAGGCCTCAATACAGGAAAGAAAATTGTGTTGGTTAGTTGGGACAAACTCTGTCGACCCAAGGAGCAATGAGGCTTGGGACTGAGGGACCCCTTCATCATGAACAAGGTGCTAAGTGCAAAAATCTAGTGGTGATAGCTAAAAATCCCCAAGGACCTCTAGGCCCAACTATGGAGGAAGAAATATGCTCCAAATGTGGCAGATAAGAACCTTATCTGATGGAATGATGACAGCCCAGGCTCCTTAATATGGACAACAACCAAGAAGAATCGACAACTGGTGACTGACCACGCTTTCTGGGAAATGAGGAATGGGAAAACGACCTTATTTTGGCAAGACTCCTGGCAACAATGGTCGGTTTTGAGCAAGGAGGAATGGGCCCCTAACATATGTACCCCAACCACTTGGGCAGGACTGACAAAAGTAGTTGACTACTAGCGGTACACTCTCCAAGGGAACACTTGGCACTAGTGGCACCTGGACAGGGAAGGCATAGACCTGCAGGTAAGCGTGGATCTAGCTCCTTGGCAAGAAGAGATGGCGAAGCGAAAAATTTCCAAAATAGAAGGAGAGGACATTCTGAGATGGGGATACAGACCATAGGGAACCTTCAGCGCACAGGAAGCGTACAAGCTCAAGGCTCCTTTAAACCCTCTCCCTAACATGAAAGTGTGGCACAAGCTATGGAATCTCAAGCACTGGCCAAGAATCACCCTCTTCCTATGGCTCGTAAATCACTCTAGCATCCTAACCTGGGATAATCTAGTGAAAAGGGGCTTTGCAGGTCACTCTATTTGCCTATTCTGTGGAGAGGCAGAGGAAACAATGAACCATCTTCTCAACTCTTGCCATTACACTGCTCAAATCTGGGATCAAGTAGTGCTTATTATGCACACCTCGGACTGTTGCAGAGACAACATCCTGAGAACCATCACAAACTGGAGGGATCAAGCTTTCCAATCTCCCCTCCTCAATCAGGTATGGAAACTACTACCGGGCTTCATTCTCTAGCAAACTTGGAAAGAGAGGAATAGAAGGATCTTCAAAGGTCTGTCCCTCCCTTAGAAACATTGTTGGCATCGGTGCTATCGTAACATCCTAGAGACTCTGCCCCTGCAGCCAAGGTCCGGAGAAGATGATAATAGCAACCCAGACGAACTTCCCATCCTCTAGTTCTGGACTCCACCCTCTACCCTTCCGGTTATACCCTCTCCTCCCCTGGCCCATCCCTCCGACAGTCCCTCCTTTTGGTCTCCTCCCCCAGAGGGCTTCCTCAAGCTATGGAGTTGTCTTTCACAACCATCAGGGGCACATCCTTCTCATCAGTGTGGGACCCATAGGAAACTCTATGAACAATGCAATGGAACTGTGGGGTCTAACCAGGGGATTGCAACTGGCCATTAAAAATAACTTCACCAGGTTAACCGTGGAGGGTGATTCTCTTATCATAATCAACTTACTGCAAAAAAATTTAAATGGGGCCAACCTGGAGAGAATATCTCCCAGCTGGAGACTCTTGCATGGACTGTAGACTATTTCTGGCTCTCTTCGACCAAATCTAACCATCATCCCAGCTCACATCAGAAGGAAGGCGAATCAAGTTGCAGATTATTTGGCCAATATGGGCATCAATTGGAGCGAGGCGGAACTCCTCTGCAATTCATCCCTAGAACCTGATCACCCCATTCTCCAGCAATGTGTATGCAAAGCTAGGACGACAGATGCTCCCCCGGATGGGGTGTTAGTAGAGGCCACCTGGTGCATGTAGGAGAACGACGTTTTCCAACAGGGCACGGAGCCATGTGACGGGCTCGTACCACCGTTCGCCACCCTCCTACAGATTTAATACGTTCTTATGGCGATAGGAAAGGCTATTATTGCACTTTCTCGGCCTCCACATTTTGTTATGGCTCTGGTTCTGGCCTCCGTTTATTGTCTTTGATGGTGGTTGGATGGGCTCTCCCCCTCGCTGCCATGGCTGTTCTATAACTATGTCCACTCGACCCCAGGGGCTCCTTACTACACCCAACCCTGTGACCTTTGTTGGGTGCATTCGATGCCTAAGAACAAGAGGCATTTGAGAGGGAGACCACGGTGAGGTTCTCCTTGGAGACCATGACGACCCTCCTTTTTTTCACCTGCTATGCCTCCCTCTGGTCCATCCTTTAACCTCTAGGTTGAGCACAACAACAATTCCCCTCCCGCTATGCCAACAACGACCATCCAGTGCTAAGAAATTATTCCTCGACCACCTTGCTCTTCTTTGCTTCTCCTCCCCACTCTGCCTATGAATGAACTGACCCATCCCCATCACTCGGCTCTCCCAAGAGTCTTAGGAGAAGAGCCTCCACCTTCAATGCGGAAGCCTAGGAGTTCTAGGCTCCCCTCCTTTGACACCACTACTGGAGAGTAGGTAAAAGACAATTTTTCCATCCTCTACGGGCTCATACTCGAACTCCGCCAGGGGGTGGAGGATCTACAATTTCGGCTGCAACTTACAAATGACAAGGTGGCGCTCTTCCTTCAGATCCTTTCCTCGATGCATGAGGCCTTCCTCTCGCCCCTGGAAGGAGAGACCTCTAGGCAAGGACCTGAAGTAGACATCGCTGAAGGAGAGGACAATGTGCATGTGACTACGAAGCAGGAACCCGGGGCAGCTACCATAGATGGAGATGTTAGAATGCAGCGTGCAGAAGAGCTGGAATTTAAACGGGCTGGGAGCACAACCATGGATGAGAAGGAAACTGCGAGGCATGACCTTGGAACTGAGACCAAGGAGAAGGTCAAGGGGCAGTGGGGGGACGACACGGTAGTTGTCAAAGAGGAACCATGGACAAGAGATCTCAACGCCACCTGGCCAGGTTACATGACAGGCATCTAGGCTCTTGTTGTTTTAGAAGTCATTTCAGCTGGTTGTTGTTTTTTATGGATGTCCACTTTGTCTTAGACATTACTTTTTATGGGTTATTACTATGCTTAATATGACTAAGCTACTGACTGGGCTGGTTTCCCCTCTATTGGGGCAGCCCAATAATTTCAGCAGATCCATCACTCTATTTTGGAACTCTCTTTGCCTCTAGCAGGACCCTAATATATTAAACTTCTTACTTACAAAAAAAAAAAAATCCACGAAAAAACATATAAAGCGTCAAATGGAGAATGTTTGAAATTCTTCATAATGCAATCCTTTTGTCGACAGAGATGCTTACCTACACCAAATTCTCCAATGATTCCTTCCAAAATTTTCCATTTTCAACATTAAGAGGGCATAGCAGAGATAGATGGGTTAAAGGTTGATTAATATCGTTGAATTTCAAATTGTTTTGTCGAATTTCAAGCTGTTTGTTTTGCTTAAACCAGGAAGAATGATTTCCTGATGAAGTAGTTGATTGATTGACCATGGTACTTTCTTAAACCAAGAATAATGATTTCCTGATGAAGTAGTTGATTGATCAACCATGGTACTATTAGGCCTGCAAATGACACTTTCAAGTACGACCACTTCAATAGAAAAGTTTACAGAGAAGAATATAATGTTGCACTTGGGTGTGTTCTACTAAGTGGTTTCAAAACCATGGTTGCGAACACCTTGATTTACGGTAATCCAACCTGAGATTTTGTGGGTAGCCAATGCAAATATTATACAGAGGAGCACCATTTGCCCTTGGGATTCAATGCTTTTCTCAAGACTTTGCTGCACGAGAAGCCCATTACAGAAAGGATAAAAAACTTCATCCAATGAAGACTGAAGGGAGAAGTATATGCCTTCATCTTTTCACCATATCTTCATGCCTATAGAATATTACAACATTCCTAAGTCTATCATCTTGAATTTCTAAGATCAAGCGTGAGATAAATAAAACCATAATAAAAAAGCGAAACTATAACCTTATAAAGAACAACAAGAGCTGAATAATCACATAGAATAAGGCATGAACTAAGGGGAAAGGAATTAACTAGATCAACAACAATATTTACCCCATGTGGAGTGGGGAGCGATCATTATCATGTTCACTCTACAGTTTTTTGTTGGACTTGCTATATAAGAAGGAGAGAGCAGATTTAATTACCACATAAAGATCGACAATAGCTCGCCTTGCACTTAATATAGTTGGAATTCTATCTTGAATAATAATCACTTTTGATATATCACTCGCTGCAGAGTGTAGCTTTCATATGCTGAACTTACAGGTAGGGACACACCAGTCTGTTCCAAGGTTGTTGAGGAATCATATAACGTATATTGAGACGCCTTAACACATGTTGAATAAAAATCTAAGAAATGCCTGTCTATTCGCCAGGTTTTTATTTGGACACATATCAGTGTATATAAACGACATAATTTGGCACAGTTTCTTTGAATAATTAATCTCTCTATGAAAAGAAGAAATATTAACTAGAACATAAGAAAAAAATTACATGAAAATACATAATTTAGCAAAACGAAATCTTAGAATCTCGTTGCTTCTAGAAAATATTTACATTAAAAAGACTCATATTACATTATGAAATCAAAAGCCACTCCAAAAGCCCCAAAAGGCCTTCAAGTTGCTAACCCCCCATTTACATTCATTTGATGCTTCTTATATAGCATTTGAGAGTTAGTTTGTCTCTAGGATCTTAGCCTCCAAATCTTCTCCAATCTCAATCTTTAAGAAATCAAATCTTCCATCTTCCAACCTACAAATCCAAACCATAAAATTAAAATATAATCTTATAAAATCAAATTAAATAAAGTCAAAATATTTCCAAACCATAAGATAAAAATATAATCTTACAAAATCGAATTAAATAAATATAATCTTATAAAATCAAATTAGATAAAGTCAAAATCTAATCAACATGATAAAATCTAAATGCAATTTCCATATGGACTAGTGAAAGATAAAAATATAAGATGACAAAAAAATAATAGGAGATAAGAAATATAAAATATTTAAATGCAATTGTGAACATGCATTTCGATACAGAGTGGTGAAAGATAAGAATAAAGACTGTAACATATAAAAATTTAAATGCATTTTTATTAGAAATCGGTCAAAAAATAAAAGTTTGTTACATACTATGGGAAATTTTGAAATATACAAAGAAAATAAAGATTGTTACATATAAATCAGAATTTCAATTCATTTCTCATCTAGACTGGGATTGGGGCTCCTGCAGACCATTAGAGAAGTATGTAAAAGAAACAGGACTGTGAAAAGAAGATAGAGTGCAATAGCTGCAAAAGAAAATAAATGGAAAGGTAAAAGTGTTTGCTTATTCATCTGTATTTAAGAAACTGGAATAATTGGGTTGATAAAAAAAGAAGGATGGGATGAGTAAACGGATAGTAAGGGAACATATGAAACCTTTGGCTATTTGATTGTGGTTGTCATTTTATTGATGTCGCTGATGACTGTGGTTTCAAGGATGTCCTCCACGGCTGCTGGAACACTGGCAACTGCCTGTTGCCTTTTGTCAACATCCTATTTCAATTGCCTTTCAAGCCAATATTCAATGTAGCCTATCATTTGGGTGATGTTAATCTCATTCCAAATTTTTATGTTGAAAAGTGTAATGATCCCAAGCCATTATGCAAGGATCATCACTGTTTTGGTGTCTTTTTAAAACTTTTTCCTGGTTGTGGTATTTCGTCAAACAGTTTGTTGATCTACTTGTTTAGATGTGTTTAGATGTGTGTATGCAACAAACAACAAAAATATATAACCATGGAACATACCTCAACCATATGAAATAAGATAGACAAGCCAAAACATCTCAATTCTTCTTTATTCATAAAATAGAAGAACCTGCTACAATGGAAATGCCGATCTGGAATGCTCAACAGATGGCCAATATGATAGACAATGGATAAAAAGTATGAGCTACTACAAAATGCTCCTGAAAATAAAAAATAATCCTCCAAAGGTTGGATAAGAGATGAAGACCAATGCCAAGTGCCAAACCCCTCA
>CBVK0102407823.1:0-11832 GCA_900067695.1 Picea abies
TACATACTTCTGGGGTGTAAATACTTCATGGGGTATAAACATGGCTGAAATCAAGGACCTATGAATCAGGAAGATAATCAGGCTCCACAACCAACAAGATGCAAAGGAACCTTTACTTTATAAGTTTTGAAAAAGATTCTAGCCAGACAAAGTCACTTTGGTGAGTACATTGTCTCGCTAAGTTATAAAGATATGTTAGTGTTGCATGAATATATCTAGAGACACAATAGGTAGAAGTATTTTACCATATAAAGAGACTCCTTCAAATACTAACTTATTGGTAGGAAATATTATAAAAGGAGGACAGGCAAGTAACCCTCGTACACTAATCCGTGTGTAAGACAAGATCTACCAGCCGAAAAAAGAAGTATGCTAAAGAGTTTTTTGAGAAAAAAATGAAATGTTACTCCGATGAATCTCTCAAATCCTCACAACAACCGGACACATATCTGCATCTCAGGGGGTACAAATCTTGACAACAATCCCAAACCTGATTTTATCTTAGGAGTAACAAACCCTGGCCGAAATCAGAAACATATCTTAATTTTAGGGAGTAAAATAAGAGAAAAAGATCCTTGAGAAACATCAAGAAGACCAATTTGTAATACTTTCCAATTTGTGGAGAAGACCAAAGAGCCATGGGAAACATTCTATGGAGAGCAGATACTGGAGCCTGAGATAAAGGAATTTCTTCCATGCCTATCATTAGATCCCGTATGCATTCAAGAGAGAAATTATCAAGGATATGTGTGTGGCATTACAAAAGAGGACATGGATACAGTTGTTAATGAACAAGAGGACCAAGGAGCCAAATATCCCACTAAAACTTGGTTCTATACAATCGTGAGGCCAAAATACCACTCCATATTTCAGCATCCCTTGCCACCATATCAATCAATGCAATTGGTTCCCCGTATTCTAGTAGCTACCCAAGTATATTTTTCAAACTTGAATATGAGTGTGTTTGTAATCTTGTTGCACACATGGCTTCATTGGAAATACTAATACACTTGAGGAAATGTTTTTTTTTTTAAAGAGTAGGGTAGGGTAGGAAATGAATAAATAAAATAGTAAAGAAAAAAATAATTCTAGTTGTGAAAACCAGTTTACTAGCACAAATGGACGTGAGTCTTACTTGAAAACCATGCGACTAGCTGGAAAAACTCTCACTAAGTTCTATAATTTCATGTTACTTCAATATCGTAATATAGTCCTTCAAAATCATTTGTTTTGTGCTCATGTCAACTGATGGGAGATTCCTTAAGTCCCTCCTTCTAACAAACCTTACCCCATTGTTGGGGCTCAGAAATGTCCTATTCTCATCCACCTTTCCCTTCATCATTCTCCACATTTCATCGCCCCATTAACCTTTCACGATATCATTTCCATAAATATACTTGGGTTTCACCTTATTGTTCTCCACTTTATTCATTTTAGTATTAAAAGGGAATTTGTGATTAAGTGTTAGAAAATTGACATGTTTTCATATATATCTCAAATATGTGTGAGCTTTGTAATGTGTAGGAATATCTGAAGGATTAATTCAAAGGACTTCTCAAATACTTCCTCCACGATTTCAATATTTGAGGAGATAATTCAAGCCCATTCCAAGGAGAAGATCATGGAGATTTGGTTGGAATATCTTATCTAAGATATATGATAGATATGTGTGAGGATTTGAAGGGATTATATTTTGTAATAATGGGAAATAGGTTGAGAGAAAAGTGGATCTGTAATAATGACATGGTTATCTTATCTTCAAGGATCTCGTGTATAAAAGAGAGTGCTCTCTCTTCATGAGAATTCAATTAGGAGAAATTAGAATTAAATCAGTTGTAAGTAGAGAATTAGGGTAGGCATTAATGGTAGTCATTAGGATTCGAAAGAGAAAGGGATTCTTAGCTTTGATTCATGGTTTTGGTTTTCATGCTTTTATTATTTTGTTATGAAGATTGATTTGGTTATTGTAATAGAAGATTGCTTCATTGGCGTGAGCTCACATATGTTGTTGTGTTATTTAACTCTTCACATGTTGTACTTGCTTTTCCTTCATGTAGTTCTCCATTTCTAGATTAATTCCTTCATGCAATTTCTCATTACTAGATTAATTTCATTTACGCAACTAGATTAATTCAATTCCAAGTCATGTGTTAGATTGATGATTCTATTTCAGTCGTGTGTTAGATTAATGATTTAATTCAGTTGTATCTTAAACATTAGATTAGATTAGTCCCGCTTGAATCTTGCATATAATTTGTGTGTGCTTCGTCAGTTTATGAACCCCGGGTTGACAAATTAGATAGTTGGTTAAATACTACAATGCAATTAATTCAATATTAGTTTGGCCCAATGTAACGAATGTTGTTCCTTTTGTTCTGATTGTTGTTCATTTTGCAGGTCATGTTGTTCCTTTGAATAGAACAATTGTCATTCCCTTTACAATTGTTATTCCTTTGAACAGAACAACTGTTGTTCCCTTTACGATTGGTGTTCCTTTACAGGTGTTGCATCTCTGGAGGCTGGGTATTGAAAACAGAAGGTAAGAACCTACGCAGGCGAGAACTAAAATGCTAGTGCCAGCACCTACCTTTGGTTGATGCATAGAGGTTGTTTTTAGGGCATCTTTAGAGCCCAACACCCATCGACATCAACACATTATCTGGGATCAAGGTTAGAGACTTCATAGTTCCCTGAAATTTTCATACATTAATGGTAGATTTCCTTGTTGTTAATTATCGGGATTCATCAATTCCTTTTTATTGACAAATATTGTGTGTGACTCGACATCCACACGTATTTTTACATGTCAATATGAACTAAGGTACTTTAGCACTCATTATCATTAAAGGTGAGATGTTTCACATTGGTCAACGATGTACCTTAATGTTTAGTAATCCAAAGATTTCTCTTTATGTTTGACATCAGCACATTTATTCACATGATTAGAAATGTACCTCAAGTTTGGATAGCAGTTGAAGTCTATTTGATTCCATTCTATCATCAATAGCTTGCAGTGGTTCCTTTATTTTTTCATCATGTACATTTAAGATTCAGTTTTCATATTATTAGATTTCATGATTCAGTTCTTTTATGTTATCGACCACTACATCCTGCGTACATCGAGTTCGGTGCTAAAAATTAAAAATTTTGTCAGGTTTCTATTTCACGTCATGAGATCCATGATCCTTGACCTTCCATATACTGCAAACGTTCTTACTCAGCCCTTCAGTTCCATTTGAAGGCTATAAATGGGCCATATCCAACCCATGGAAAAGGAGAGAATTCAACTTTTGAGTGCAAAAATACTCTGGAGAAATTTTCACTCCACATTGAGTCTACATCATTTTTTCCTTTAAAGTATGAACACATTGTTCACCCACCAAGATCTTCCCTCTTTGATGGAGAACCTCATTGTCTCTCTTATGTGAGATTTCCTTTGGTGGAGGATTGAAGTGGTGGAGGCCCAACTAGAAGGGAGTTAGTTTATCAATTTCGAGACATGCTAACACATAAGTTTGTCACTTGTATACTTCTATTAATCATATTTTAATAGAAATACTATTTTCTCGTCTAATTGATATCTTGCAAATATTTGAAGTATTATTCCATAGGAGTATTTGTTATGAATGTTAATGGATTATGCTATTGTATGTGCTAACTTTATATATTATCACCATATTCTTGTGTATCTTGGTATTGAGGACAAGTTGCAGGTATAGAGCTTTGAGTCAAGTGCTCAACTGTGTTCTTCATCGAACGTCTAGACGAGGTAGGCTATTTATCTTGTCTTGTTGGAATTTACATTTATATAGAATACTTGGGATTAGAGTTGATTTCTGCAATCATTTTGTCTATTTTGGTTTACCACATGCCATAGAGTGACTTTCCTCGTAACAGAATTGGTGACCATACTGGGGAGAGAATCTTCTATTTTTGGAATTGGGAGTGCTTTTCTCCTTCGATTTATCTCTGGTAGCCTAATTTTTCTTGTCGCTTGATTGCTTGACAACCTATTTTTACTTTGTATCTGAGTTTCTTGGCCTGATCCTTACCCTGGCAGTATTTTAATACATATAAGTGAGTTTTCCCTTGACAGACATGTACATACGTGAGTTTTCCTTCTATAGGGTGCATACATACGTGACTTTTCCTTAAACAGTTGCGTACATCAACTTTTTTTAGATTACTTGTTGAGTTTGGTGTTTGTTGGGTGATTTTTGATGGTTGTTGAGTCTTCTTGGGTCTCTATCCTAATTGTTGAGTGCTTGCAGAGTGATAGGAAACCTTTTATGGTTGAATTTTCCGGCGGTTTTTCTTTCTCATAATGTTTTTTATTAGTTGTCATTGCATCTTGGTCTAAGTGATTGCTTCTTGGTATCCTACTTGGCTTGTCTCTTTTGCTTGCAGTAGGGTCTATATATCAAGTTGTTATTCATTCCTTGCATTTTCATTCCTTTATATTGAAAATACAAAAATATACATTTTTCATTTTGGTATTTTCTCTTTTGGTTGTTCAGTATTGATCTTGATACATATATGGAAAGATTGCATTTTATATGAAATTGCAAAGTTGAATCGAAAGTTGCATTTAGAAAATCTTATCATTTTTTTAGAATTGAAGATTAGGACTTAGCTTTATGTTCATATTCATTTCTTTAATTTGTGTAGTCATAACATCATTAGTTTTATGACCACATCTTTTGAGTAAACAAAGCCATTAAAATTAATGCCGATAAATTTAAAATTGATTACAAACGATTTTATTTTTCATGGTACACAAACTAGCATAGGATATAGAGCCTTGGAATAGGATTTTGTGAGTAAACTTCTCCAAGGCTATTAAACTCAACGTATGTGTGTGACCAAGGGAGTAGTCAAATCCATTGTGTAATTAGTGATGTCAGAAGGCTCCGCTCACATCGAATTTAAGCACAAGGTTGTGTGAAGTTGGTTGCAGAGATATACCTCTAATACTTTCTTAGTGTCAGAGATATTTATGGGGATCTATTCGTATTTGGGGGTCTTGCTAGTACCTTTACCTCCCTGACAGGAGGTTCTTTCAAGATTTCATCCTTTGTTACCCTACCTATATGATGGACCTGACTTACAACTATTCTCTTGCTCATTAATTATAGCGTGGTGTATTTATTTGCTTGACATAGGTAGCCACATAGGTTACTTGCAGGGGTTATTTTGCAGGTACCCTGAGTCAAGTAAGGGTTGGAAAACACACAACATTTATGGTGTATTACCTCTCCAGGGGGATATGCCCAACTATGTTTTTAAGCCCACGAGGTCCGTTATAAATAATTATGATACCTCCAATCTTTTGAAGGTAGTATCAGGCCCCTCTTGGGTGAGGCATACCTACTATATTGAGGGAGGCCCCTTTTCAACCACTATATCTTGTTTGTGTGCGTTTAGAATTTTTGTTTATTTTTTTGTGCTCTTTGATTGTTACTTGGCCTTAGGATTTGTTTTTATATCTCGATTCATGAGTCATCGTGGAGCCAAAATAGTTTCCTCGTTGGTCTCATCGTTTTTTAAAATTACCACTGCATCTTGAGCCTTTGCCTTCTAAAGGGAGTAAAGTTATCAAACGTGGTACACACACCTCCACTTACCAGACTTGTGATCATACAAGTATGAGTAATGAGTAGATTCAAAAAGATATTTGGAGTCCTTCAACTCCCATACCTATCATAGTTAATGGAACTCCTTCGACACCTTCAACCACTCGGTTGTAGTGTCGTAGGTTCCCCTTATCACTCTTATCTGACATGTGGTTGGTACTCATCCCATAGTAATGAACCCTTTTGGGTATATTTTTGGTATGCTTGGATACAATACTCGGTCCATTCCTTCAATCTCTCACCCTTTATTTTTTGGTATGCCAAATATGACATCGCAACTTTTGTCTTCCATTCCAGCGAATAATAAAAATCCTAGTATTGGACTTGGGGGCATGGATCCTCCACATATTCCACTCTTGTTTGGTGGAGTTCATATTCCCCAAATGACTCCTACGGTTGGAAGCCAACCTCCTTTTCATCATGGGTCTAATCCTATTCTAAATGCTCCTGGATGGAGTAATTAACTAGGTAGACAAGTTGTTGTCTATGTTCCATCCTTTACACCTTCCTCCTCCACACCAATTTTGACCAACACGTTTGGCATGAAGAATCCACCTCTATCCTCCATATTTCCACTCAGGGGAGGTCAGTTTCATACTATGGGAAACCCCCAGCCTAGAGCCACTCTAGCTGGGGGGAATATTTATAACCCTCATTATAACATTCCTACTGGGATGGTGCCCACACAACCTATTGTGAATCAATTTGGAGGAGGTTATTACTGTACCAGACAGGGCCATGGTGCATACCAGAACCCTAGTTATGTTGTGATTCCTTAGCATCAATATTTCCAGGGAGCATGGGTTCATATGCCGCAACCCTAGCTCCCTTTTCTGTCCACGCTTAATTTTCCATACTTGTCAAGATTAATGAATGACCCAGTGCGTCATGATCCGTCATGCCCCCAGTCCCCACCAAGATTCCTTCAGATATTCCAAAATTTGAGGGAAAGACTGGTGAGGATCCTAGTGATCACGTCACTACCTTTCACCTTTGGTGCTCTTCCAATTCCCTTAAGGATGATTCTATTAATTTAATATTGTTTAACACACCCTCATGGGGGTTGCAGCGAAATGGTACATAGATCTACCGGGGGGAACATACAACAATTTTGATTAGATGGTTTTAGTCTTTCCCAACCACTTCCAGTTGTCGGTTCATTACGATGTCGGCATAGAACTTCTATCGGCCCTCTGCCAGGACAAATCCACCCATAACTTAGATCACATCCAAGAGTGGTGTAGACGAAAGAGGTTGATCAAAGCCTACATTCCTCCAGAGTTCGTGTTGGAATGGTTTCTTAAGTATTTATTTCCTTATATTTCGAAGGATGTTTCAACATCCGGGTTAACATATGAACAGGAAGATATTATCAAATCCCTACAATTAGATCTCATATATGCTTAATCTAGGATGTTATACGAAATTCTTCCTGACAAACCGAGGTCAAACTACAACCCTAGAAAAAAGCTCGGGCCTCATGTCAATGGAATTATAGGCTCTGCAAATACTAAGTCTACAGACTTGGTGACTAACTAGTTGAAAGAGTTGTCTCTAAGCTAGGTTGTAGAAGGAAAAGCTTCGTCTGTGTCATCCAGTCCCACTCACTCAACAGATGTTCATTATGTACAGTCATTGACCAACCCAAATGGTAACCAACAACCAGGAGAGAATAGAAGGAAAGGACAAGATAAAAATTGTAAGGGTGGGAGGAATAATAATAATAATAAACCCAAGGACAACATTAACAATGATAGATCAAAAAATAATGTTGGTGAGGGAAAGAAAGAAAAGTGGAAGGTGAATTTTCCTTGTAAACTTTGTATTGATGATCACATTACCCACTTATGCCCCAAACTCGAGGAAGCTATGAGGCTCTTATCTCAACCGCTCGTTGTGCTGACTAATTTGTTTCCTCACAATCAACACATGGCCTTAGGCTCCTCTAATGTCGGAAATGAAGTGAGTGGGAATCAAAACCCCCTAGTGCATGAAGGTGACCGTCTATGTGTAAATATGGTTAAGTATCATATTAATGTAGCCACTCGATCTCACGATTACGGTTCTTCACAGACTGTTCCAGGTCTAGAGTATCCCCCTCCTCTAGAAATACCTTTGCAGATTGAAAAGCCAGACCATTTTCATTGTATTCCTAAAAGAGTACTAAAACTCTCCACCCACAACCATAATTCTAAAGCTACCTGGAACTACTCGATTGTCGAAGATCTGGGTCAAACCCCTTGTGCGATTTCAGCTTCGGAGGTACTCCATATGTGTCCTTCACATAGGAATGCCTTGTTATCTGCGTTAGGAGTGATAGACTTGTGTGTCTCTAAGGTTATCAATTTTGATGGCATGGATGTTAAGCCTAGCTTTCCTTACCATGTGGCCTTTCAAATCCATGTGGATTACTCGAAATATACCATAAAACGTAATGTTATTTATGAAGGCAATGCAACATGTATGAGATCCCTAACCTGTTGGAAATCCATTGTCTTTCCAATCCTCTCTCAATATCTGACTATGTTGATCGCATTTGAGGGTCGTTATTTTCGTCCACAAGTTATTCTTCCCCCACCTTTCTGGTCCATTTAGGTGGAAAGACGGTGGAGGTGGATGTCAAGGTGTGAGATCGGAAGAGCTGGTCCATTTAGGTGGAAAGACGGTGGAGGTGGATGTCAAGGTGGTTGATGCGCCCCTCGACTATAACTTGTTGCTAGGGCATAATTGGATTTATACTATGACTGCAGTCGTATCTTATGTTTTATGTACTTTATGCTTTCCTCATGAAGGAAAAATCATGACGATAGATCAATTATCCTTTGTGCATGCTAGTCCCAATGCATCAGTTGGACCTTCAATCCCTGTGATCGACAATTATCATATGGAAACTAAGGATATTGGTGTCGGAATGTATTCCTCCCTTATGAGTACCTTTGATTTCGTGGCACTAATTCATCACATTTATGCCATGTCCAGTAGGTCTTATTAATCAATGAGGTTCATTCCTTTCTGCACTTCGTATTTCAACGATCCTAGGACCCTACCTTCCCCGACAATGTCTTGTGAAGGTTAGTCACATATTGGAATGGAAATGCCAGTGTCAGCGACAGAGATAACATATCAGGATGTTCTTGACTCTACTGCTGACTCAGATCCTATATCCTCGCATATGGATGAGGAGGATCATGTTCTCAAGCCTATATGGGCCACTTGATCATCTTTCTCACATGATTTCCTCAATGACACTTTACCTTCATATGAAGCGATATTAGAGGCCATGAATGGTCCTAATAGGCCATGGGATGATATGCACCACCTCTCTTAGTTCCTCCTAGAGCTTGTTAGGATCAAACAAGATGATTTTAGATACACCTTGAGTGATATGGTTGGTTTCTTTGTGGTTCCACTAGATACACATGGAATTTATGTCGAAGGGAACATGGAAAGTATTTCTCCTACTGTCATGATTGACATCTCTTGCATTCCTGGTAAAGTTGAAAATGTATATATCAGTGCAGATTTTTCGTCTAAAGAAATTCAGATCTACACTGATCTCTTGAAATAATTATGTGACGTATTCACTTGGTCATATGAAGAGATTCCAAGATTCGACCCTCACATTGTCAATCATGAGATCAAAACCTACCCGGATGCTAAACCTGTTCAGCAATGACTTAGAGTTGTTAATCCTAGGAAGGCCCCTACTATTAAGGTAGAGGTGGAGAAAATGCATAATGATGGTTTTGTCTACCCGGTTCCCTTGACTGAATGGGTATCCAACCTCGTTCCTGTGAATAAATGGGATCATGGTGGATCCTATGAAGGTTGAGGCAATACTTCGATTGCCTCCCCTACACAACATTCATCAACTTAAAGGTTTATAGGGGAAAGATAACTTCTTACATCGGTTTATGGTAAAATATGACAATATTACTAAGGGTTTCATGTGTATCTTGAAGAAGGATGATTTGTTTATATGGGATGAGAGAGACCAGGAATCCTTCGATGCTCTTAAGAAATCCTTGGTATCGACGCCTCTGTTGAAGCCTCCGAACTACAACAGAAATTACTTGTTTTATATTGCCACGTCCAAAGGGATGGTTTGTATGGTTTTGGTTCAATAGGATGATAATCTCCATGAGCAGGTTTTCTACTATCTTAGTCGAAACTTATTCGGCCTTGAACTTAAGTACTCTCACATTGAGAAGCTAGCCTTGGATGTTGTACATGCGGTTCAAAGATTGTGGCATTATATATTGCTTTGAAAAACTATTGTAGTTGTTAATGTCAATCAATTTCAATGCGTCCTTACTAGGTGTATCATAGGGGGGGAATATAATAATTTTACTGTCATTTTTCAAGAGTTTGACCTCGATTTCGCTTTAGAGAAACCCAATAAATCGCTAGTTTTTGTCGAGTTAATATCGAACTTTCCTAAACTAGATGAGGACGTTATTCATAATGATTCATTCATAGATGAGCATATCTTCCTTATCTCATCTTGATACCCCTGGTATGGATATATTTTGATCTATCTTCAAACCTTGAAGTTCTCTCAGCATCTGTCATGAGACGATCGACAACATATACAGTATCAAGCTAAAAACTACCTTATTTTTGGAGACACTTTGTATTGCCAAGGTGTAGATAATATCTTTTGTCGTTGTGTGACTCAAAAGGAAGTTGAGTCCATTCTTAATGATTGTCACAGTAGGGCTTGTGGTGGTCATCTATCTGGGCTTGTGAGAACCCAAAAAATATTGCAAGTTGGTTATTTTTGGTCATCTTTTTTTAAATATTGTGTCGAAGAGGTCAAGAATTGTCACCCTTGCCAGGTGTTTTCTCAAAAAATGTTCTTACATATAGCCCCTCTTCACCCGATCATCACCATAGGTACCTTCACCAAGTGGGGTGTGGATTTTGTGGACTGCAACCCAGCTTCAGCTGGGGGGGATCTGCATATTATCGTGGCCATACACTACTTTACTAAATAGAAAGTGGGCATGCCTATGATTAAATACGATGGTAAGATTGCAACATTGCTTGTGATCAATCAAATTATAGCTTGGTTCAGAATCCTGAGGGAGATTGTCACTAATCATGGAAGTCACTTGTCATCTTATCAAGATAAAAACTACCTTATCATCAATGACACTTTGTATCACTAAGTCGTAAATAATATCTTGCATCATTTCTTGACTCACGAGGAAGTTGAGTTCGTTCTTAATGACTTTCGTAGTGGGGCTTGTGGTGGTCATCTATCTGGGATTGCGACAACCCAAAAAATATTGCGAGTTGGTTATTTTTGGTCGTCTATTTTTAAATATTGTGTGAAAGCAGTCAAGAAGTGTCACCCTTTCTAGGTGTTCACTTGGAAAATGTGCTCGCATCCAGCTCCTATTCTCCTGGTCATCACTGTCAGTCCCTTCACCAAGTGGGGGGTGGATTTCGTGGACTATAACCCAACTTTGGTTGGGGGGCATCAACATATTATCGTGGTCATATAATACTTTACTAAATGGGAAGAGTCCGGGATTATGATTAAATTTGATGGTAAGACTGCAACATTTTTCGTGTTCAATCAATTTATAGCTCAGTTCGGAATGCCAAGCACTATTTTCAGTGATCATGGAAATCACTTTCAGAATGAAATGATGAAGGAATTAGCATAGAAACTAGGGTTTAAACATGGTCATTATTCCCCTTACTATCCCTAGGAAAATAGACAACTAGAGGCTGTGAAAAAATCTCTCAAGACCATTTTGCAAAAAACTGTCAGCCAAAGTAAATATGACTAGCATCTAATGCTTTACCGTACGCTTTGGGCATATCGAACCTTGATTAATACTTCCACTGGTTTTTCTCCTTTTCAGTTAGTAAATGGTGTGTATTCAATCCTTCTTATTGAATGATAAATCCCTTCCCTTATACTGGAAGTTAAGCTCCTACCTGACACTTCTGATCTAAAAGAACGCCTCATACACCTAGAGAGCCTAGATGAGAAGCGTTGAGATGCCTCTATGGATATAGAACCGAATAAACGATGTGTCAAGGTCCAGTATGATAGGTTTTTCTTTCCTTGACAGTATGCTAAGGGTGACTTGGTCCTCTTGTATGACCAATCCAAAGAACCGTTGCAGTCAGGCAAGTTCAACCCCATGTGGCACGATCCTTATATCATGCGATGTGTCTTAGA
>CBVK0102407861.1:0-12935 GCA_900067695.1 Picea abies
GGAGGTAAAATGGAGGTTTTTTGCACTCAAATGGTAAATGGGTAAAACAATATGGTAAAATGAATTGTAAATTTGTTTTATTTACTTTTTACCATGGTAAAAGTGGGTTTTTTCATGTTTATTCACTATTTTACCCTAATTTCTAATACGGAAGTGAGTAAAATGACTTGCAGGTACTTAATGCAGATGATTATGGACAATTTTTTTTTTCGATATGATGTGTTTTTGTTTGTTTCCTATGGTTTTGATCTAAAACCTCAAGTGCCTTTTATCCATTCTTGCACTTGCAAAAAACCTGAGAACGTGATCGAGCGTTGTTTTATCTCTTTTCCAGGCTCGATGTGGTTACACGAAAAAGGAACCCCCCTAGAGTTAACTTTAAGCTCTTTTCACGACTCCCTAAACATGAAAAGATTGCCAAGCGAACTTGCTATTTTCACGCTCGTTAAAGTATTTGAAGTTATGCGTCCTTCAAGTGATAGTTTAACCCTTTTTCGGTCTCATTGGACTATTGTACGAAAAATGAACTGAGAGAGTTCTCTTTTGAGTGTTTTTCCAAACTCTATAATCCTGAAAAACCTTCGAGTTTTCTATCTCTGGACTCGTTAAATAAACATTGACTGACTTGTGATGGGACCGAACCACTCCTTCTTAGGGTTTGTTAAAAATATTTCGAGGGACTCGTCCGAAGGATGAGCTTATATCAACAAGCATATGTGATCCTCTTCAAGCTTGCATGAAAATAAAGAGGTACTTGCCAGAAATGGTGGGGGAAAATTTGGGAAAGGGATATGTTTCGTCTTTGTGTTAATTGGCAGTAAGTGCCACTCTTGAACATGACACCCCCTATTCGTCATTTGAATCCAGTTTGGGAAATCCATTTGTCTCAGTCGATTCAATAACAAGGTCTTTCCATGTGTCATCTTTGAGTCAATGCTTCCAAATCATTGGTCGTGTCATCCATATGTTCAAGAGCAGTCCAAACCTCTATTGAGTCGGCCATCTGCAGTTATCCTTCCACTCCGAGTCGACCTTCCCTGTGTCCAAAGTCCAATTTTCACATGCTCTGTTTCATTTTCAAACTCTGTTACTCATTTCGTGTCACTGATGTGGGATACATCAAGGCCCTCCTGTGATGAGTCTTGTTCTGTCGACTTCAACACATTATCTGGAATCAAGACTTAGAAATTATTTGGTACCTTGAAGCTTGCATGCCTCAATGAAAAGTTTCTCGCTTTCGACAGTGGGTTTGCATCATTGGCCCCTGATCGAGAGATTCCGTCGAGTGTTCGACATCAACTCATTTATTCACAGTCGATGGATTGTACTATAGTACCTTGGGAGTCATTGGCATCAATGATGATTTCCCTCGCACTTGTTAACGATATACATCAATGACCGGTAATCAAGTGGTTTCTACCATGTTCGACTTCGACACATGTAATCACATGGTCAGATTCGTACTTTGGGCGATGAGATTGAAGACCCTGGATATTGTCTTTGTAATCCAGGTTGCGATGGAGTATGTATAATTTGCGACACATAGATCCACTGTGTATGATTCGTGGCTATGTCGTCTTGACTGAAAATTTGTCGCACAGATCCACAGTGTATTCAGGTGGCTGTGCTATGTAGTGACGACATGGATCCACAGTGTATGATTGGTGGCCATGACCTTGGTTTATGATGTCATCAGTCTATTATTTGAGTATGGGAATGCCTACCTCGGAATTGATAAACATAATATTCTACTGATGCTTGAATGTTTGCAGGTCTCTAATTAGATGTGCTTTTGGTTCTTGACACACACATGCAACTTACAAAGTCTATCGACTGTCACTGATTCCACTCTCAGACTTTGGGGGACATTCTGTTATCCACAAATTTTTTCATGGTGATGATGTCATGACGATGTCATGATGATGGAAAATCAAGCTCTTTACCGAGAATACTTTCCTGAGAAAAGTCACAGTTGTCTTCTTCCAGAAATCACATTTTGAAACATGTTCGCAGGCTACTTATATATTCTCCTGCGAGAATGCCTGATTCCTGCAGGCCATCTTAAGCTGGGGTGCGAACTTCTCGCACTGTACTCATTGTTAGGGTGCAAACATGCTCTTAAAGGGGAAAAAGATAAAGATCTCAAACCTTCTAGAAGGGAATCTTCTAGAAGGATGAGTTGGCTTTCGAATGGTTATTCAGGTGCTGGCATTCCAGATATCTTGGGATCATTCCCTATCCAAGTAACTAATCTATCTCTTCCTATATACTGAGGAGATTGCTCATGGAAAGGGTTAAGTTCATTTAGCAAGAGATTGATTGGAGGATTAGTGCAAGACTGTATGGAGGATTGATACTACAACAGCTAGAGACAACAGCAAGGTCATCACATGTGGTTGATTTTCTTCATGCATGAGCAAGTGTGTGTGGAGACCTATGACATCAAGGCTCAGGTTGTAAGTTTCACTTTCAATTAATCCAATACATTAATATGTCCCTTTCCCATAAATATGATATCACTTTATTACATAACTCCTTGATCATATGTATAGACTAGTTATTGAATATATTAATCTGCCTTTACTTCGATTGGTTCGTTCTGTTGTGATCTGGACGGGATGAGAGCATTGGAGCAAAGATTGGAACAACAGAGATCCAAGGAAAGCATTCATAAGGTATGTCCATGATCCTCATCTCTCAGTTCGTTCAATAAGCTAGATCTAGGGAAAGTGTATTATTGTGTCCTGTTTTGTTCTAGATACCAGGTGGATCTAGGGAGATCGGTTTGTGTCCGCACTTACAGATTTATCCTATAACAATTTGGACTTACAAAAATTGGAGTGATTTATGGATTCAAAATGGTCAGTCATTTGAATATGAAGGATCTTACTCCTAGCAGTGTGCAAGCCTAGGCCTCCATAATAGGGGCCTCTATTTTGTTAAGTGGCATAAGGAAATGGAGACCATTAGATAATTATGAGTTCATGCCTTGGATTTGGTAAGTGCATAGTCTAGTTGTGTACAGTGTGATGTATTAGATTCTTATATTGGAATGGAGTAATAAAAGACCCCCTTTTTTTTACATTGTGACTCTTATGTTCTACATGGATTATTGGTATGTAGGTAATTCTTTATTTTTTTTGTTATGATGAATATGTTGAATTGAATGTGTGTAAATGTGTTAAGTGTGTATAAGAGTTGTAGATCAACATAATAGACTAGGAATATATATGGATATTGAGATAGAATGTTGAGACCCTTATCCTGTAACATATCTCCATATCTTTAATCTTGGCATGTGCTTCCAGTGAGACATTCCCTTAACTAGCACTGAAAATGTCAACACTAAACTACATCAACCTTTGTTGAACACTTAAGTGGACCCGAGTCTGCCAATTAGAGCCAACAATTCCTAAGGTGGCCAAACAACTCCACACCACAAAACCAAATGTTGTTGTTCACAAGAAATTATTGTCTTGAACAAGGACAAAACCCTCATGACATGCTCCATTGATCAAGACACACCCCAAAGTTGATTTAGTCCTATTTGATCATTGTTGAGTTGCCCAAAGAACATATATTTTGGGATTATTCTAGATTAGGATATGCAAAAAATGAGCATTATGATGAAGCCCTTGAACTCTTTTGTAAGATGAATAGGGCTCGGATAAAGCCCGACGTAATTATCTACACATTCCAACTAGAAGCTTAACATGATTTTTCTAGGTCACATGTGATTTTGAATCTTATTGTAATTACATTGCATTCCCAAAATGGAAACCCAATGCAATTATTGTTCGAACAAGTAGGTTGGACTATTGTCATAATTACTCTTCATGCTTTAATGTAACCCTAACATTGTTATAGCATTCTAGATGTCAAACCCTAGCAATTTTATTAGCTCTAAGTTCCTTCCCAAACATGGCACTGACTCCCATAGATCCCAAATCCTATTCATCCCTCATCTCCTCTTAACTTTAAGAACTCACCCCATTTATATGGTCCAAGAACTTCAAATCAGCTGGATTCAAGCTTTGTTCCTCTTAATCCCCATAAAGGCACTTCAATGCATAGTTTGGAGGTGAGATTGGAGGGTGAAAAGCAAGGTCACAATGTCATTTTCCTTCATGCTTATCCTCATTGAATCCAAAAGACTCAAACAATACTTTTCACACCATGTAGTCTATGAGAGCTATCAAGGCTCATCAAAGGGAATCATATCCCTTTCTCCTTGTAAGAATAACCCAATTATTTGTGGGTTTTGAGTACCTAGTATTTCCAAAAGCACAATATCTCCACTTGGAATCACACCCTTTGCTTAAAGAACTTTGAGACCCTAACATAGAGCTTCCATTGGAAGAAGATTTATCGACCTCTAGATCATTTGCTGAATAATCTCTCAACTTCTCCTTAGACTCCATGCTTGTGCATGCATACACACAGTTTACGAATAAATAGGTGGTTTGCTAGTCTCGATATGCACTGAAGAAAAATTGTTATTGTTAAAAAGGATTGTAGTTTACGAATACACTGCAACCATTACAACAAGTATGTAGGATTTTCTCAAATAAAAGTAGGTAGGAAAATTAATCGGTGAAGTGAACTCTGGAGCACCTCAAGCCAGAATCATATAAAATAAAGTATGCTGAGAGTGGGATTTGAACCCACGCCCTTTTGGACCAGAACCTTAATCTGGTGCCTAATACAGAGAAGTATCATTCTGAGTAGAATACAGAGAAGTATCAACTTACCATTCTCTTCGCGAGCTCCCTCTCCTGGCCGGTGCCCTCAGTCTCTCCCTCTCCTAACCGGTGCCCTCCGCGAGCTCCCTTTATTGGTCGGTTCCCTCAGTCTCTCCCTCTCTTGGCCAGTGCCCTCCGTGAGCTCCCTCTACTCGCCGGTGCCCTCAGTCTCTCTCTCTCCCTGTGCCCTCTGCGAGCTCTCTCTAACCTTGCAGCTAGTGAACTCTCTCCTTGTTCTCTCCGAAAGCTATCTCCTTGGGCACAAGTCTCCTTGAAAGGGCGCAAGTATTTTTTTAAGTGTGAGCATAAAACCTTTTTGGAGCCATGGACAGAGATGACGTGGTTTATTCATTCTTTGAACATAGATCAGAATCCAAATTAATCCTCAATGGAACATAATCACTAGGTACAGTGTGGCAATGAACTGATTGTGGATGGTGGATCTCTTGTCCAATGAGTGAAGGCTCAATTGAAGGGCCTCGATGTCCCAAAAACCCTCTTTTAATCTGATTTCTAGAATAACCTTTGTGAGATAATTTGAAGACTAGTGTTAGTGATTCCTCAAGTGAAAAGGTTGGGGATGCTCTGAAGGTAGCCAATGGGATGGATTGAATTGGTTTTTGTTCAACTAAAGATACCAACGAGGAATTCATTTTAGCTCAAAGGTTCAAAGATTGTCTTTGATCCCCTTTCTTGTTTTAGCATGGAGGTTGTGTATCCCATGCTCTGTTAGAATATGACTTCTCATCCTTAAAACAATGACATCCTTGTTTTGACCCATTAAAGGGGTTTGCTAAAATAGTGCCATTTTAATTCAAACTACCCTACCTACCCTTGGAACTGCAGTGAGATAGAAGTCTAAGGAAATTGTCAATAGATTGGGAAGGTTTCTTGAAATAGAGGAGAAGACCCTCAGAAAGGAGGTGACAATAATGGACAAGCTCCATGTGGAATTGAATCTGGGTGTTGGACTCCCAAATTCAATGGACATTGACATAAGGAGAAGATCCTATAACAAAAAATTAGACTATTTGAAATTCCCCTTTAGGTGTGACATATGAAAAATATATGGGCCTCTAAAAAGAGCATGTCTAAAAGAGAATGAATTAGAGGACAAAGCCAGAGATGAGATAAGAATCCAAATGAAAATAACATCTTCAAACGAGGTTTTGATAACATCTTGCTAAGGTGAGCCTGGATAAGTGATTCATTCATAAAGCACTCTATATTTGGAAACCAAATATAGAATTGACTCAAGGGTGATTCAATGGGTGTGGTAGAGGCTTGTTGTCCTTCACTTGCTTCGACACTAAAGATTTTATAGCACTTTACAGATAACCAAGGTTATCAAACTCACAGGAGGTTGATGGTTCTCTTTTGGGTGATTTTGTGATAAGGTTTTTTTTGTATGGATATGACCTTATTTTGATTGCTAAATCCGCTCTTGGGTTGCAAGAGAACTTAATTTCCCTTAAGAAATTTTGTAGTACAGACGGTATACTACAAAAACTAAAGACAATCTTGCAAACAATCTTCACAAAAGCATTGAAGGATAAGATTTAGAAGCTTAGGGAAATGCTTGATCTAAAAGAAAAAAATGTCATAAAGATTGTTGGGCATTATTAAAGGATATAATGCCCAGTTTTAAGATGGGATACGACATGTCTATTCTAGGGGTGAAAATTTTTGGCTAGAGAAAAATTAATTTTGTGCTATAAATGTGTTCCTATGCAACACAAAATTAAGAGAGTTGAATCTAAAAATTCTGCCCTAATAGAATAACCAACAAGTGTGAAAATTATCTCTTGTCATGCCTAGATGGAATAAATAGTGTTGAAATGAATCCCAAGGCTGTTTTTTTAATGATTTAATAACAGTTGAAACTAGCATTCTCCAGTTTCAAGTTCATCTTTAAAATCAAGATAGCTCTATCCACCACTCCAAACATAATCAACAATAGATAACACAACAAGTTATTGTTTATATCAGACCTTACAAGTTACAGCTAAAATTACACTGAGTTTATATAGTACATAATCTAGACCACCTCCAATGTGCATAATATCTTTGTGAAATGGATTCAACTGAGAGAGAATTATATAAAATATGAAACTTTGACACCGCCTTTGCCTACAAAATTCTCTTGTCATTCTCCAGCCACCATCAGATTCCTCATTTGGCATGATTATGTTATTTATATATGTTCATCACAAGTGGTGCCTATACACCTCAAAACAGACTTATGAACGAGAGACTTGGTAAAATACAGATGACGATCTGTGTATGGAAACAATAATCATAACTTAATACTCGAACACTGGAATAGTACACACTAAAAGAAGTGTAGGATACATTATAAGGCTTCAATTTTTATTTTTAAATTAATGACTAAAAAGCATGACAAGAACAGAATCTTGAAAACTAACCATTATTTGATGAAATAATAGTGATAATCCATGCCCATCAATATCATCAACAAAAGCAATGTAATGAATAACAGAGGCCCAACAATTACTTTTCATTGTTCAATGATAAGGTTTGGAATTAATTTCATCAATAACCTATGAGTTGTTAGTACTTCATTAAAATTGAAGGAAAAGAAGCAAATCTCTTTGTCCAAAGATTCAAGAATGATATTCTGTCTCTAAATTCCTATACCTTTTGTAACTAGCCTCAAACCTTACGTAAATGGCATGATATGGTTTCTTCTTCATAGCTCTAAAGGGAAACAATGTACCCAAATACCTCCACATTACCATATCAGTACCATATATTCCCACCTTCCATCTTAATACCATATTCACTTTTAAAGATAAAATGCAAAGAAATTCATCAAAAGAATGATTTTCCTGTTTTCAAAAATTCTAAACTAGCTACTACTAGGCCTGAACCCTAACCAATGGTATGGACTGGTTACATCTTTATAAGAATTGAAATTTGTGGGCCTACTTAACTAATAAATACACAACTCTAAGGGTTACCATTTTTTCATTCTTTCACTACACCATTACACATAATTATGACTGCTCTGCCAAGCATAAATAAATACTCCCAATCTAATTTGCATGGTCTCTAATCACTTCAATATCTCTAATCACTTCAATATCTATCTCAGCAGGATCAGTGACATGAACCTCATAATGAAAACCATCAAGTTCCCATTTTAGCCTGTCCTTAGTTGTAGCATAAAGCATCTTTGCTCTGATTTTGGATACTTCAGGACACCTAAAAATGCATGGATTCCATCAGTCATACATAAAGACAATATTTTGAATAGATCACAGTTGATAAACAAAAAAAGGAAATAGAGAGATCTTCCCTAGTGATAAGTCCCAGACATACTAGAAGACATGAAATTATGAATAGTAGAAATATAGGATGTCTGTCTACTCATCCCCTTTCCCAAAAAATATTATTTCAATTAGAATTAGCTTCAGAACGATACTGAAAATAACCAATCTGCAAATGTTGGAAAAGAAAATTAATTGTAGCATTAATTTAACATTGTTGTGAAAAATTAATGTCGATACATTCTGGACCCATAGACCGTGAGATATTTTTTCTAGTTGACATAAGACAATTTGAATTAGCATGATCCATGCAAAGATCATTAAGTTTCAAAAATAAACCTACACCTAAGTAGAGAAGCAAAGGTTTCTTATCCTCCAGTGGTTATCAAAATGGAAAACTTTATAGATGGATGAAATTTCTTACTGCCTGTGAACATAATATATTGGTGTTTGACATTGTGATGTTCTTATTTATTTGCAGTACTCTACTAGGGAAACACCTGCCATTTTCATTTACGTGACTATGTGACTTATATATTTCATGCAAAGAAAACATTTCTATAGAAATATGCATGCTTATAGCAGAGTTGGATGTGGTGCTTGGCCTAATGGTGGCCCTTATTGCAAGAATCAGAATGTTTATGAAGGACCATTTATGGTGTGCTTACTAAGATCTCTGTATCAATTGATATCTTTCATTTCAGTTCTAGTAATGCTTCTGTCTTGGATGATAGCTAGATGAAAATCGAAAGTCAGGGTCCTGCTGTTGCATGTGTATATATTCATTTAGAGAAAATGGATTTAAACTTAACACACACATATTGTTTGCTATTCACCAAAGAAACTTTTCCAGAGATTGATATCAGTCAAACAATGTTTCTTGCATGAATCATTTAGTATGACTATAATATCCTCTCTGCCCCAGCTTGACATGTTAAATCTTCCATTTCAGGTTCATTTCTCTGTTAGCCATCTAATTCTAAATATCCTTGTGCCCAAGATTGACATGTTAAATCTTCAATTTCAGGTTAATTTCTCTGGTAGCCATCTAGTTCTAAAATTAAGCTTTCTCGATCTCAAGAAATACATTACCACTTCTTTTGAGAAAGCGGTGTTAATCCTGCCTTCACTAGGTGGCTCTTGCCAGGTAGTGGTCACATATTCAGATTGTGTCAAGTCCGATGACTTCCAAACACTATGCTGCATAGCTTCTAACACAATTTGGGGATGTGGATGTTGGAAGAGAAATACACTGATGAATGAAAGCTGATATATACCTAATATATACCTAATACTAATATTCCACCTAATATACCTAATACTAATATTCCACCTAATATACCTAATACTAATATTCCACCAATGAATGAAATCCATGTCAACCAGCCATTCGGTGGTAAGAGGGGAAAGAGCCCTGCAACCTACCTTGGAAACAAACCCACCTGACAAAAAGAGACAGAGGACACTATTACGCCTAGAAGAGAATTTATCATATAAATATAAATGCATATTTATATAGGCAGATTGGACCGTGAACTGGAAAGAAGATTGAATTTATCATATAAATATAAATGCATATTTATATAGGTAGATTGGACCGTGAACTGGAAAGAAGATTGGCTCATCAGGCCATCATACTAGTACCAAATCGGTGTATCTATACTGTGCAACTCAGGTCTAATCCACTTTGTAGTAAAGAGAGTAGAAAATGCTAAAAAAAAATCTATGAAATATACATAATACAATCTTAAAGGCTTGTCTTATAAAGTCCATTTGTGGTGCACGACCTCTTCCGGTCACCAAGACTGAAACAGTTTCCAGTCTCGGCTTGTCTTATAAAGGCCATTTGTGGTGCACTACCTCTTCGGGTCTCCAAGACTGAAACAATTTCCAGGCTCCGGAACAGATTGAGACAGAGGACACTATTATGCCTAGAAGAGAATTTATCATATAAATATAAATGCATATTTATATAGGCATATTGGACCGTGAACTGGAAAGAATATTGAATTTATCATATAAATATAAATGCATATTTATATAGGCAGATTGGACCATGAACTGGAAAGAATATTGGCTCATCAGGCCATCGTACCAGTACCAAATTGGTGTACTTATACTTTGCAACTCAGGTCTAATCCACTTTGTAGTAAAGAGAGTAGAAAATGCTAAAAATCAACATATGAAATATACAGAATACAGTATTAAAGTCATGTCTTATAAAGGCCATTTGTGGTGCACGACCTCTTCCGGTCACCAAGACTGAAACAGTTTCCAGGCTCCGGAACAGATTGAGACAGAGGATACTATTACATTTTTAGTGAAACCATACTTCAATGAATGCACCATTCGAATATTTGGGTATTTTGGTCAAACAATGAAGTAGTGTTTTCCTATAAAAATTCCATTCTAGTCATTGGTTTCATTCGTATACAGTCCTCATAAAACCCAACGTCTCCCGTAAATCCTCTCTTCTTGATGTTGGCATGGATCACCTTACCTTATGGTAGGGCATTTCTTTGAATACATCCCTGCAGAAGACAAACATACATAGAGCAATCTAAATGTTTACCTGTGATACCTAGAACGCCTAAAGCCTCGCTGAAGTGGCCCTATTTACAGAGTGTCAAGATGGTCAAGAGATGCGGGCTCCTTCTTTATCTCGTGGGGTGATCTCCTCTATTCTAGCTTGCTGTCGATTGGGGTCGGCTGAGTTTTTTTAGTGTGGGTTCTGAAATTTGGGCGCATTACTGTTTGTGGGTGGGGTTTTGTTTAGTCAGGGTTTTCAAATTTGGGCGCCAAAGGATTTCATTTGCAAATAATTCTCTAT
Organism: Picea abies; assembly: GCA_900067695.1. Taxonomy (NCBI): domain Eukaryota; kingdom Viridiplantae; phylum Streptophyta; class Pinopsida; order Pinales; family Pinaceae; genus Picea; species Picea abies. Next base: position 10,863 of record CBVK0102407861.1, read on the forward strand.
TGGCCTATTTCATTTACAAATAAACTTTAATTAATATATTAAAGTTACAAGTTACAAACAAATTTTAATTTTAGTAGAAATTTTAATTAAAATTTAAAAATGAAATAGTATGATATATAGTTTACCTGAAATTTACACTTATTAACATAAACATTTACAATAACTTCTTGAATGCTTGCGTTTACATAATTTTTATTAGGGTTTAGAGCTCCAATGTATTATACCGTTGTAGGATTGGGTGAGGGTGTTGTAGGATTAAAATTAACACCGGTCAAAGTGGAATATGAAGTAGATACAATCTGAAACACAAATATCTTGAAACAATATTAATTCACACATGGGTATGGGCTTAAGAAACACTATAATAATATCATTGTTTTTTTTTTTAAGTAAGAAGTATAGATTATATTTAGTGCCTGCTAAAGCAGAAAGAGTTTCAAAATACAAAATGTCACTGGCTATAATTGCTGGACTGCCCCAACAGAGGGGAAACCAGTCCAGCCGGCCCCCATCCAGCAGTCTTAGGAAAATGTTGGTTCACAAAACAGACAGAATTCATCCTGTAAGCCATCTAGTCTATAAACCATAAGGTTCCTAAAACAAACAACAAGAGAAAACTAGACACTGGCGAAGATCCTAGCCACGTGGCCCGGAGGTCTTCTGCCCACGGTTCGACCTCTCTGTTGAGAAGCTGGTCATCCTCGCATGTCTCCTTGCACTCCTCTTGCTCCTTATGTTCCATAGGGCCGCTTCGCGCCGCTTCCTTCTGCTTCATGGTTGCCTGGTGCAGTACACTATCCATTTCTGGGTCAATTGCCTCCCCCGGGGCAGTGCCAGAGGGACCTGTGGAGAGATCCGAGTGCATAGCAAAGAGGACCTGTAGAAAGGTGGCGACGTTGTCTTCAGTAGCCTGCAAGCGAAACTTGAGGTCCACCACCTCCCGCCGGAGCTCGAAAACTAAATCGTACAGGATGCCCAAACGTTCTCTGAAGTGTTCACTGTCGGAACGGGTCGCAGGGTGGAGACGCAATTATTTAGACTCTCCAAAAGCCAGCGGAGGGCTTCTCCAGGTGCCCGATGAGCCAGGGAAGGACATGGTCGCAATGAATTGCATCCGGGGGTCTCGAGGGGAGCAATGAGTCGGAGGCGACCCCCGCGGGATGGTGGCCATGGAGTGGAGGAGCAGCGACGATGAAGGTGGTTGCGTGGCCGCAGAGCGACGATGTCCAGACTGCGCAGGTGGCGAGGTGGCTGCAGGGGACATGGTATGTGGATGAGAAGAGGAGTCGGTCATCGGGGAGGCTGAGATTGAGGCCTGTGGTCTACGAGGCTTCCAGGGTGTGCCCCGCTTCGGCTTCCCCCTAATTGTTTCTTTCATGGATGCAGGTGAGCAGGTCGAGATCGGGCGGAACCAGAGATGCGGACGGACAATGGGGAGAGTCTCAGATTGAGCCTGGTGATGTTTGCGCAGTGAAGGGAGGAGCCCATCAGTCCGCAAACATGGTGCAATGCCAAATTCAACGAGCACAACCATGATATCAATTGCGGAGGAGAAAAGGGTGGCGTTAATGCCACCTGTCCTGAACATCATTGCATATTTAAGCACATTAAACTCCTGGGACGACACTGTACTGCGGCACGGGCCGGTCACGTGGCCCCGTGCTGCCTTGCACCATGTCCGATCCATCCCAGCGCCACGGGTTCTCCACTAACACCCCATCCGTGGATATAATAATATCATTGTTACACAAACTTAATATTAAAAAAAAAACCATTTATTACACTCGCATAGCAAATAGTTAGAAAAAACAACTGGATAATCACAATAAAAACATAAATATAAAAAAATTATTGCATTTAGACCAAATTAGATGATCAGTTGCATGGTCTTGCATGGTATCTGAAACCTTTTTCTTTTCATGATTCAGGCAATCTTGTCTGTTCTAAATCTTTCCTCGGTCCTTCTCTTTTTGTATATATGTATGGTTTACATTCTGTGTATGCAATTCTACGTCTCAGAATTTCTACTTTTAACAGTCGGATATGAAGTATCAACAACTCTTGTAATTCCAA